>JAKUCV010006546.1:0-55937 GCA_028386065.3 Turnera subulata
TCAATTCACAAAAATAAGGCTGGATTTGGGCATGTGCAACCCTCCTTGAAGATCTCATATTATGACGGCCAATTAGGCAAAATGATAGGGGGAACAAAGTAGAACTGAAGGCGAATCCAGAATTTTGGCAACATGATCACAACATCGATGTTGAGTATCACAATATCGATGTTCAGGTAAGTTCTCTAAACCAATTAAAATTTACATTGGTACATGCTAAATTAACACAAACACACATGATTTTATTGATTTCATATTTTACAATCACGCTTACAAACACACACACACGCTTACATTATTTATATTACAATACAATCACACATATTTTTTTTTAAACAAACATACATACCCATCATAATCTAGCTCTTAACGATTTGGCACAGCAGTTATAGAGAAGCTATTAGGGTCATTAACAATATTAACCCTAACATTATCATTCCATGCAAACCACATTCCACCCGAGTTATTCTGGCCAGGGATTTCAAACCGGTTCACTGATGGAAAACGGAGAGGGATGAACCCGTGGTTTTCGCCAGGTTGCCATAATGTCTCGGTGAGCAGAACCATATTCGGTTTGTACTGGTTCTTCAGGTCTCTCAACATTCTTGTAAAATCTTGAGAGCGCCTCGTGATTCCCCTGCAATTCCACACGAGCAGGCGAACCTTTGGCCAAGTTGGCGGTAAGCCAGGGACCCCTGAAGCACTCTGAGCAGTCATTGAAAGACGGTAATAGCTTCCTTGTTCTAAGGTTTGATGGATAGACTCCATTTGAAAACTCTCTAGCCTTTCAGATATGAAGAACATTGTGGCATTGGCGGTACCATAGAAGGAAGTTTTAAGTGGTCTTTGACTCTCAAGAAAAATAGTCTCTTCCATGGGTGTGACAGAAAACCTAGAAGAGTAGAGCTCATCAACAAATACTAAGCGAGAAATTCTACCTAGTTCATTAGGCAGATCCTCAGACGGCTCACTTACAATACTATAGGCTAATCGGTTTCTCCTGCCTACGGCTGCACCCTCAACAAAAAAGACAGTGGAAGGGGAAGGCATTCTTGGTTTTGATTTTTTTTTGCTAAACTCTCTTGCTGAAATTGGCTTATAATTTTCTGTGTCTAATGAGTTCTATCGTATGCCTATTTATAGAAACACAACTGAGTTGCTTCTTCTCTCAGAAGGTGACCCCTCCCAATTTCTGAAGTATCCAGAGATTGTTCAGGAGATGACCCCTACCTATCTTTGAAGTATCGTAAATAATGTTCAGGAGAAGACCCTTCCAAACTGCTTCGATTTTCAAGAATCTTCTTTTTGAAAAATTTGCCAATTAGTTAAATTATTGCTCAATCAATGTCTGCAACCTTACAAATTTTTCCGATTATCAAAGATTTTCTTTTTTACAATCGTGGTTTTGATTGCATTATTGATTCATCACGGGATTTACTATCTGATTAGCTGGGCATCAGAGGCAATCAAAGTCCAACTGACAAGACATTTTATCGAGCCCGGTGTACTTACGACAAGGAGACACCTCCTCATCCTGGCAGGATAGACATCCAAGAAAATATTTCTTGGGGACAGAGGCTTTCTTACTACCCTTAAAATTGTCACACATGTTTTTATCTTACTAAAGCTCGTGTATTATCTTTGTTAACTCGAGCACCCAAGGCTCTACTAACTCTGTTTTGCAGGTACACCTCATTTCGGATCACCAACAAGGTTGAACAAAAAGGACTTTACTAAGCAAACAGAGCATCATCGATGTTGTCCTTACCAACATCGATGTTGGATGCAATTCACAATTGGCAGAATGTTTAAAACATCGATGTTGTGTGTCACAACATCGATGTTTAGGTAAGTCTTCAAAATACTCAGTACAACATCGATGTGTAGATCACCAACATCGATGTTTGATCTCTTGCACCTAATTTCTTTATATTTTCGATTCCACACAACATCGATGTTTTAAGGAACCACATCGATGTTTGACCATTTTGCTAAAACCATCAAAACAGCCGAATGTAAAAAACATCGATGTTGAGGTATGAAACATCGATGTTTAACCATGAGCTTTTGTTTTTTTCTTTTCGCCGAGAACATAAAACATCGATGTTCCACTTACAACATCGATATTGGATCATTTTGGTCACAATCATTTTTGGCCGAACGCAAACAACATCGATGTTTAGGTATATAACATCGATGTTGAACCAATGTGCGTGTTTCCCTCCTTCGGCCGAGCGCATAAAACATTGATGTTCCCTTTAACACATCGATGTTGGACCGTTGCAGTTTCAAAAATATAGCCGTTGGAGCGGCTCAACATCGATGTTTCAGGTCAAAACATCTATGTTTTGCCGTTGTTTTCCAAAAAAAAAACCGTTACTGTTCACAACGGGTTCTTTTTGGCTCCCCTCTATAAATACCCATCTCTACTCTTCTCCTCTTCACCTACCTCTACTCATACTCATCACTTATCTTATCTCCACACATATTCATCTCATTTCTTATCTCTACATTCTTATCTCTTATCCATATCTGCTCATACACTTATCTCCTCTCTTCTCTTCTTCATATACCTATCTTCCTCTCTTTCCACAACTATCACTCTTCATTCTTTCTCTCCTTCCACTCCATCTCGCCTTCCACTCCATCTCATCTCATTTTTTTTTTAACACCCTCTTCTTTTCTCCATGTTGGAGGAAAGAAAAGCACCAAAGGGAAAGACCCTTTCCAAGAGCACCCAACCAAAAGAAGAAGCTCTTCAACCTCCAGTCAACAATATCTAGTGGAGGGTTCCAACATTTGGTTCACCTCACGACCACAGCTCTACCATTACCTCACCTTCTTTGCCAAACGATTCATTGCATCACCTAGATACCTTCCCGATGAATACCCTCAAGAAAAACAATACACTAATCTTCCAAGACTTCTTCAAGAGTCTCACCTTTGGGAGTTTGTTACCCGTAGGAGGCATGAGTTTAATGCCGATTTCATCCGAGCCTTCTACTCAACTCTCACCCGAGAAGGAGATGTCCTATCTGCACAAGTAAATGGGAAGACTATTCAGATCACCTTGGAGCAGTTTGGGACCGTTGCCAAATTGCCATTCCAAGGTCATGACATCTCTGGCTATGGGGGTGATCATTTTCTCACTAACTATGAAATCCCTCTTCTTGCTGAGCTTGGCTTCACGGAGGTGAAGAAAAACCGTTCCGGTCGACCCACAATTCACTCAATCAATCCGGAGTACAGGGTCCTTTTCTTTCTTGTCACTCGGGTGATCAAACCAAGAGCCGGGAGTCACACAACTCTGACCACTGAAGATGAGAAAGTTCTTCACGCGATCCTTCACGGTGCACCCATTAATTGGGCACGATTCGTCCTCATGCACATGGCAGAACATGCGACCAACGACCATCCTCTGCCCTATGCTTTCTTGGTCACCAACATTTTGATGAGTGCAGGTATCAATCCGCTGGTAGGAATTCTAACCCAAGAAGTCAAGATTTGGGCAATTTCTGATGCAACCTTCCGAGCTGGACAAGCAGCTGAGGGTGCTCACCGACCTACCCAAGAAGCCGAACAACAGGCAGCCGCACAACAAGCAGATAAACCTCAAGCAGCGCGTCTTCTCGCACTTCCAGCTCCTGACCAAGCTCCTGTCGTCACCCTTGAAACAATTGCTGCCTCTCTCCACCATCTTCAATCATATGTCCATGGCCTGGGACGATCCATTGAGCGGATTGACACAGAAGTGCAACGACAAGGACATGATCTTCGGTCATATTTTGCTCATGTCAACTACGCTCCTCCACCGTATCACACATCATTTCAAGACCTCCATTTTGATGCTGAAGATGATGAGGACTACACACCTATGGAAGAGGATGATGAAGAAGAAGAAGATGATGGTGATAATGAAGCAATTGATGATGACCATGATAATGACAATAATGATGGGACCTAGACCCCATTTTCTAAACATTTATTTTCTTGCTATATTTATATTTATTTTTCCAATTCAATAAAATGCTACTTATTGCCAATTCTTTTTGCTAATGACAAAAGGGGGAAGATGATAAGAAGAAGTATATGCACGAAGTTAGGGGGAATTAACATATGCACCAAGTTAGGGGGAATCAAACTCACTTATAAATTCATAAAACTTGGCATATACTTCTATGTGTTTGTCATTATCAAAAAGGGGAAAATTGTTAGAACTCATGCTTCATTGTCTCATTTCAGGGTTTTGATAATGACAAACCAACCATAGCTCAATTGATGACAACCTTTGAAGCAAAAAGAAACCAATCAAAGAAGAATAGTCTAAAGTGAAAGGAGTACAAGGATTGAAGCAATAAGGATGAAGAAATATAGGAATTATCTATACTAACTTCTTGTAAATGGTAACTCAAATCTTCCAAGTTATTAGCTCAAACCAAAAATCGTTTTTCCTTCATGCATTCATTAATCATATATGTCATAAAATTGTTCCTTGAGCCCTAAACATCGATGTTCTATGGTCAACATCGATGTTATTGCATTTGAATACATCATAACTTTTGCTGTGGCTCAAGAACATCGATGTTGTGTTCAAAACATCGATGTTCTATCAAGCAACATCGATGTTGTGTCCAAAACATCGATGTTCTATGTTTTCAAGTCTTCTCAAAATTTGGCAGAACTGCCAAAACATCGATGTTGTGTTTTTTCAAGTATTTTCAAAATTTGGCAGAAGTGCGAAAACATCGATGTTGGTTTCTCAACATCGATGTTGTGACAATTGTTTTCAAACATAATTTTTGCGAAGCGCCAAAACATCGATGTTGGGTCAGCAAACATCGATGGTGGGACTTAAAACATCGATGTTGAGAAAACAAACATCGATGTTGTACTAGTCGTTGGCTCAATTATTCAAATCCAACGGCTAAACATCATCGATGTTGTGCCGTTAGAATCAAACATCTTTTTCAGCAAACATGCTATCTTTGTATAAAGGTGTTCAGATTTGTCCCCAACAATTATATGCACTTTTGAGGCTATAAATAGAGGCTTTAAACCTCTCTTTCACATTGATCAACTCTCTACAATTTCAAGCATTCATTGTTATACATACGTATCATTTTTTATGAGCCAATATCTTTGAGAATTGAGAGTTGCCTTATAGAGCTTATTTTGTACTCATACTTACTCTTAAAGAGAGTCTTGTTTTGAGTGACATTTGTATTAACATACACCTTAAGGGAGGAATGTTCCCTTGTAGTAAATTCATAGGAAGAGGGTCTTCTTTCTGTGGGAAAAGTCTTAAAGTGTGGAATCTTCAATCAGGAGTTGTAAACGGTTTGTTAAGCACCCGGAAGCTTAACGGTGATAGTGGAATCTTCGAGAGAGTCTCTCGGAGGACTGGATTAGCCACACGGGTTGTGTGTGTGTGAACCAGTATAAACTGGTTTGCCTTTCTCACTCTTTTTAATTCCGCAATTATTATTGTTTTAAGTTTTTAATTAGTTCTTAATAGCTAATTCACCCCCCCTCTTAGCTTGTTTGGGCTTACAGATTTATGATTTTTTAATTTTTTAAAAATATTTTGTATTTTTTTATGATTTTAAAATTTTTTATGTTGGGAGGTAGAGTTATTTATTTATTGGAAATTTTTGAATAGGGTTCCGGGTTGGGCCGGTTAGTTGGGTCGAATTTCGGGTAGGTAAACTGGTTTGAACAGTAAAGTGCTGAATTTAGGGGTAAAATCGGTAAAAAGAACTAAAACCTTAAAAAATTGACCAACTGAGGGATCAAAACAAATCAAAACTCAACACAAGGATGAATTTCAATTCGAGGAGGCAACACAGGGATGAAACGTGACATTAATCCAATAGATTTCAAGTACGGGTCCTTTATCAAAGTATTCTCACCGACAAACCTTGTGCCGCCCACAGCCGCCGGGAAACTGAAAAAACAAAAACCGGGATTTGTATTTGGATTGGGCTCCTCTCCAGTTGGGGGTAACAGGAGATATCCTGTTAAGTCATTCTTAACCATTAGATAAGATAATTTTTCAACAATGCAATTATTTCTCTTCTTTCCATTTTGTTTCTTTCCTTTAACCGATGACATAAACAAAACAATTCATTTAATTTTTTTTCTTTTTTCACACATGCTACTCTCTTATTTTTTGTCTTCAACTTATGAAGGGAAACAAAAAAAACACCATGAATACTGGATTTGCAGTAAATTTAAAATACTAGTTGATCATTCAATAGAACTTTCTTTTATTCTCTTGTTTTTTGTTTTCAAACTGTGAAGGAAAACAAATACCATATTTGCAGTAAGGTTAGAGGAAGAAGATAAAGAGTAAGGAAACCATGAATACTGGATTTGCAGTAAACTTAAAAAAATGTGGATCATTCAGTAGAACTTCCATGGTGATTTTTTTGTTTCCCTTCACAGGTTGTAGAAGATGAGTGAAAAAAGGAAAAAAATTAAATGAGTTATTTGAATTATGGAAAAAAAACAAAAAAAAAGAAAGAAGAGAAATAAATATAGTGTTGTAAAGTTATTTTATAAAATAATTAATTAATCTAATGGTTGAGATTGGATGTCTCCTGTTACTCCCAACTAGCGAGGAGCCCAATCCATTTTTTTAAGCTCGTCTCTTATAAACAAGGCAACAAAATAATACTACTATGTGTAATAATAATAAACGAGCGATATATATATATCTGTATAGTCCAGTCTACGAAATCCGTCTCCAAAAGAAAGAAAAATTAATTACCAACTACGATCAAGTCAGTCCTAAACCAATCACCGCCATTTCTAGTAGGCAAAATCTACATAATTTATCTCCAAAATGAACCTGTCCTAACTCAGCCATCCATAGCTTACAGAGAAAAGAGGAATTGAAGCAAGTTAGTATTTCCTTGTTTTTTTCCCTCTGTTTTGCGAATTCGGGTCCAAGAAGAAAGGGAGCAGATGGTGAAATTGAGGCACGCGAGGGGACAAGCAAAGAGATGGTCCACATTAACGTTGGTGCTGTCGATGTTGTTCATGCTAACAGTGGTTCTTTTACTGCTATTGGGTCTGGGTATCTTCTCCCTCGCTATCAGTGGAGAAGATTCTTCTCCTAATGATCTCTCTTCCTCTTATAGACGCATGGCCGCTGAGAAGTAAGCATTTTGATGTTTCTTTTTTCTTTTTTCCCTCCTTTTAAAAGAGCAATTACTGTTGGTTTCATTTGATTAAATTGTTGTTCTTTTCTTTCTGTTTTTAAAAGTTTTTAAGTGGTGGGGGATTTGGGTTGCAGGGACAGGGATGGTGATGGGTTGGGGGATAGAGGGGAGCAGTGGACGGAAATTCTTTCCTGGGAACCAAGAGCTTTTCTTTATCATGGTTTCCTGGTTAGTTCTTGAAATTGCCGCTTTGGCTCTTGTTCTGATTATTGGGTTTACGATTAATTTCAGTCTTAGGAATTCCTTTCTTTCTTTCAGCTTTGGTGATGTGAAAAATGTTAGATGTTTCGGCATCCGATAAAATTTCCCAGCTACGTTTCCTGACTATTGCATTGCCTTTTTTGGTCATGCCTGCTATATGTTTGTACTGTTAAGACTAATGTGCTATAGGGTTTTGAAGTGTGATCCATTTCGCTTCATGCAGTCAAGACAATGCATCTGGCGACTAAAATCATCTTTTGAAAGAAAGCTTCAGCTTTCACATATAAGATTCTGGCAATAATCGGCTTTGCCTTCAGACCTCTCTTCGTGTCTATTGCTCTCTTCTAACTAGTTTTAACAAACAAGGGATGCCAAAGATTAATCTTTTTAATATATGATAATTGTCCTTCACCTCCATCTAACTTGCCTTTCACTGGTTTTCTCATGACAAGCTTTTCTTTTTAGGTGTTTGGGAGGCTTAGAAGTCAATCCTTTTGTGTGGTGTTTATTTGTTTATCTGATGAAAAAGTCGTACTTGCCATTGAATTGTTGAATCCATATGCTCATTTTGACAGTCAAAAGAAGAATGCGATTACTTAATAGCTCTTGCCAAACCTCATATGGTGAAGTCAACAGTGGTAGATAGCAAGACTGGCAAAAGTAAAGATAGCAGGTACACATGTCCTACATTTCCTATATTCTCGTATCCTCTCTTATTGTGGAAGTCTTGAGGGATTTTTCTTTCCTTCTGATACTTTGCGTTAAAGAAAAATGGCTCTTCAATATATTCTTTGCAGGGTGCGAACAAGCTCTGGAATGTTCCTGAGGAGAGGACGTGATAAGATCATTAGGAATATTGAGAAGAGGATTGCAGAATTCTCTTTTATTCCTGCAGGTAAGATTCTAGAAATATACCAGAAGAAATGTCTAACTTTGGCTTCCTGTAATAAGAGCAGCACGTTTAGAGTACCTAGGTGTGTCTTATATGCTAATTTTGATCAATAGTTTTTGTAATGCCTGTTTCAGATAGTTTTTTTTCTCGTGAGTATATCTTGTGATGTCTGCTTAAAGCCTTTAAGTGTTTGACTCCTTTTTTTCCTTTCAGGTCCTAGTTTGTAGTCTCTGATATATTAATACCAAATGAAAATCTTTTAAAATGTCTTGTTTAAAAGTTTGCTGCATGCCGATTCTATAAATACAACCTGCAAGTCGGCACCATGGTGGCGCTCTTCCAAACGATCTTGCTGTCTGCGTGATGCCATTCGTTTAAGCTATTAAGAATGTATGATGACATCGACAGTGACGGGCTAAAAAGAATTATGAAAATATATAGTCTCTGATATATTAATACCAAATGAAAATCTTTTATAATGTCTTGTTTCAGGTCCTAGTTTGTAGTCTCTGATATATTAATACCAAATGAAAATCTTTTAAAATGTCTTGTTTAAAAATTTGCTGCATGCCGATTGTTAATACCACCTGCAAGTCGGCACCATGGTGGCGCTCTTCCAAATGATCTTGCTGTCTGCGTGATGCCATTCGTTTAAGCTATTAAGAATGTATGATGACATCGACAGTGACGTGTTAAAAAGAATTATGAAAATATATTCTTGCTGATTCTTTTTCTCAAAAATTAAATTCTCTCTTATTTAGGAGGATATCTACATTGCTGTTTATTGGTGAATGGAGCATATAAGTGATGGATCATATACATATCTTTGCATCCTTGTTTCCATTGTGTTTCTCAATTATAAATTTTTCGGTAAAATAACGGGTAATAATTAAGTTGTTTTTGAACATGTGAGATCCTTCTTAAATTATATTTACAGTCTGCAGAGCGTGGAATTAAATCATCTCTTGTTTAGCACGAGATCTACATTGCTGTTTATGGGTGAATGGGGCATATAAGTGATGGATCATATACATGTCTTTGCATCCTTGTTTCCATTGTGTTTCTCAATTATAAATTTTTCCGGTACAAAAACATGTAATAATTAAGTTGTTTTTGGACATGTGAGATCCTTCTTAAATTTTATTTACAATCTGCAGAGCATGGAGAAGGACTCCAGATTCTCCACTATGAAGTTGGACAGAAGTATGAGGCTCACTTTGATTATTTCCTTGATGAGTTCAACACTAAGAACGGAGGCCAACGAACTGCTACTCTTCTTATGTATCTGTAAGCGTCTTTCAGTCTTGGACTGCATAGCGTGGTCATTGTTTCTCTTCACTTGTCTTTTATAGAGATTTGCTTGTTTTCTGCTTATTCTCCCAATTCAGGTCGGATGTTGAAGAAGGTGGTGAGACAGTTTTTCCTGCCGCAAAGGGAAATATTAGTGACGTGCCTTGGTGGAATGAGTTGTCTGAATGTGGCAGACAAGGGCTTTCTGTCAAACCAAAAATGGGCAATGCAATCTTGTTTTGGAGCACAAGGCCTGATGCCACACTTGATCCTTCAAGTTTGCATGGTTGGTAATTCAGTCTCAAGTTGATGCCTTTAATTTAAGAATAATTTGGATGTTTTTCAAACATTTCCATACAGAAATATGTCTGTCCTCCTGTTATTGCGATATTCTCTATTGCTATACAGGAGCAAATGTTTTCTTCCGAGAGACAGAACTTGTTGCCACATTTTAAGTTTACTCCTTGAACATCTAGTTGACATGAATTCATATTATTTGACTTGCTCCAGGTAGTTGCCCTGTAATTAGAGGGAACAAGTGGTCAGCTACAAAGTGGATGCATCTTGGAGAGTATGGTATTTAAGGCACTCACAAGGTACAGATTTATGCATAAACAAAATGCTGAGAGTCATTATATTCTTAGATTCTTTTGCACACCAGTTGGTGCACAGTACCAGTTCGTGCAGAGTACATGTCCTGATTGTATTTTGCTGTTTGAAAACATCATAGCTTTAGAAATGATCCTCATAACCAAGGGGAAACATATGGCATTTCCTGTAAGTTGTGAGGAAAAGCATTTGGTGCTACCTTTGTAAGGAAATGGTAATAATAGTGAGAATTATGATTTCAGAAGCGTTCGATTTGATTAATAGATGAGAATCGAAAAAAAATATGCTATGCTTATGGCTGCTACTTAGTTGGGCTCATTTCTAATTTTGTCATTATTATTGGTTTGCAAGACATAACAGCGATGATTAACTAAAGCCTCCTAAATTATAACTTTGCTCCTAGCATCCAGGTGTGGATTGCTTAATTTAGCCCCTGCCCTTTGGACATAATGCTTAGTTTTGCAATCTCTTCATTTTTTTTGTTAGAAAGAGCATCTTGTATTGAAAATTTTCTATCCACTGGCAATGTACTCTTTTACTGACGTTTAGTTTAGTGTCCTTAAATTGCAGATAATTTGTGGTGAAGTGCTCGGTTAATGGCTGAATGGTGTTAGGATTCTGACAAAGTTATGGTTCCACCCTGAACGAGCCATATATAAGTTTTACATCTCATGCTGACTAGTTTTTCTTGTTTTCCCTTTCTTTTAGTTGATGAACACTTATCCACACCAGCATCTAGGTTTTGAAGTTTTGGGATTCTTTGGTTTGAAAAAGAGATTTGTGTAACTTAGATTTGGAGTAGGAACATCAGGCTAGAGGTGATCCATTGGCACCTTAAAGCCCAATCGTAAAAGCAACACAATAATTTCTGACGTAAAAAATCATCCGGTATTTCTTTGTTCGAAACCAGCGCCAAGTTTGTTTTTGCCTTTGGACTACCAAGGTTCAGGCAGTTCCTTTTAGTATGCGACCATGATCAAGTGGCTTTAATTTTTGCTACAGAAGGAACAAGGGCAGGTGATTCTGCAAGTCTTCAGATTGGTGTTCTTCCAATCATTAATGATCCCTAACTGAGCTCTGCAAGATTCTAGCTTAGGATTGAAAGGGCAGCAACAACATACTATAACCAACTGACAATTCATGAAGACTTGGTGTTCTTCCTATCATAAATGATCCCTAACTGAGCTCTGCAAGATTCTAGCTTAGGATTGAAAGGGCAGCAACAACATACTATAACCAACTGACAATTCAGCCAGCCTACAAAATCTCTCTCTAAATTAATCCATCATATTTGAGAAACTTGTACCTGGGCATTCGAAGAAACCTCCTGTGTACATTCAGTTCATATAATGCTGAACGCAACAACAAAATGATGTCTAGTTTTCATTCGATTGCTTGAATGTCTGAGCAGCCTCCCAAGAGTGTGATAGCTAATTTTATAATCTCCAATATGTATCTTCAAAATGTTGGATCTAATTCAAGATGCAGCCTCAAACCACAGTGATTGGTACTTGTGTCAAGCTTATAATAACTCGGAGCGCCATGACTGAGCAAAAACCTTGCTTTGCCTCCTAGGAGGCTGCTGCAGCCATATGTTGAAGTGGATCTTGAGTACAAAAATGTACCCCAAAATAATCCTGTCCAAGAACTCTAGCCACATGCCAAATTTTGCTCCTTGGCTAAGGATTATCGTTTAGCCTTCAGTGGTTTTCATACGCCTTAAATTGCAATGTTGCTGTAAAGAACTTATTCCACAGCCTGAATGCTTCAAAAGCAGTCAATCTTTAGCTGAAGGCTACATATCAGACAGTTCACCATTAGGCTGGCATGTAGTGAAAGATAGTTGCAACTAACATGAACTTGCAAGAAACTAGCATTTAGTTGCCAACCAGGCAATGATCAGGTCAATGTCTAGAGATGGGATCATGGCTTTCAGTGGGATTGAAGCAAGAATAATGATATATAACGCGAACTATAGTGTGATTTGACATAATAAAATGGTTGTAACTTGTAAGGAATATTGCATTAAATAATATGTTAACACAACATATAAACTAGCTTCCAGTTTCCATGGTGTGCAAGGGCGACGTTGCTTTTTAGCGAAGTTGATGATGTACAATACAATAAAAATTCAAATAACAGCAATTCTAAGCTGAACAGACAATCAAACTTGACGATGGAACAATAGTTTTGAGAAGTAGGGTTGAAAACTCTAAGCCTGTGATTACACTAGAGTTTACACTAATCTGTAATTACACTGGAGTTTACACTAGATTCTGTGATGCTGAAAAGCACAGCCAGAATAATCTATTTACATTTGTGTAACCCTGAAGCCTAAGTAAACAGTACTAGTGTACAGTAATGCATAAGCAGCAACCTATTAGATTAAATTTTTTAAAAAAGGAAAGAAAGTATAAAAACAAGCTCCTGGTTACTTGAAATGTTTTCTCCTCCACAAATCATAACATTGGAGGAGAAAAGATTTTACTGATCAGCTAACCTTGTAGTTATAGCCATTGCAGCTTCAACCAAAGCACCTAACCAAAGCACCTAAAGTCTAGGTTGTTTAGGCATTTACTAAAAGATACAACATTGTCACGGGATTACACTTTTTAAAACATAATAAAGGCAATGATTTGCCTCTGCCCAGACATGCACACAAACAAATCACATGCTTCTGAAGTTTTGTGTGTGTAGGTGGCACCACAAGAAAGTAAATCAAACCCAGAGAAACCATGGTAAAGACTGTGACAAGAGCTATCACAAGAAAGAACCATATTCAATAGCAGAAAGCATAGATGATCTTTAAGGTGATAAAGAAGCATTTGCAGAGGCATACCTTCTCTGTGCCCATTTCACGAAGTTGTCTCAAAATCTCGGTAAAATCTGGAGGAGGTAAAGATGAAAAGTGTACTTTGTTTCCTGTCCATGGATGTGTAAACCTAGAAAATAAGGCAGAAGCAGCATGTCCATATTGAGAAAGGATAGCTATATAAACAAGGTGAGGAATGTAATTCGAAGTTTCATTTTGTACTGATCTAACCCAAGAGCCACAGCATGAAGGCAAGGCCTCTCCAATTTTGAAAGCAGATGGGAAGCTTGGCTATGATAGCTGGCCGGAGTTCTACTTCGAAGCAGTGACAATGCCATGCTCCTGGTCCCTCCATAAACCTCATCGCCTAGTAGAGGAATTCCAATATACTTGGCATGTGCCCGAATCTGGTTCAGTAAAGTTCCATGAATGGTGAGTGAAAACCGTACAAGGTTGGGCATTTTAGTAAAAACTACGAGAGAATTCAGGTAGGCCATCTAGAGGAGGTAGCACAGCCTAATTCTAACGACAAGTACATCTCGCCTTATATTTGGAATCACATTACAGAAAAATGCTTCTGAGCATCTGAAGACCTACGCAATCTGAGTGTACACAACTCATAAACCAAAAGGATGTACAAGGGATAGATAAACAACAGTATTGACTCGAGGGAATGACCCTAGCAACATAAGACCACTGTCCAAGCAAACCTAACCTTTTTCTCTATGTCAACTTTTCTCATTGAGAATGCACTTACTGATTTGATTTGATATCATAGGGAACATCAAAGAAAACTGGATTAATCAAATTGATGCAGGAGCATAATTATTAGTATTTTAATATTTTATTTTATTTTTATGCTAGGTCGGTTACTGTTCACGTGCCATTGTAGCATGCCGGTACTGTTCACGCATACTGTAGCAGTATTCCTTTTATATTTAGTTTTCTCTAGTATAAATAGGTTATGTTAGCTCTAGTTTCAGTAGCTTATTATAATCTTATTTTGACTAAACGTCTCTAGTGGTTTTTAACCCTAATTATCCAACTGCTGTTCCTCAACAATTCTGTTTGCGTATTCCGCTAGAATCTTTGCTATTTCGAGTTCTCTTTTCACTATTCTATTCTCTACCCTACATCAAATTGGAAGCGGAGCGAAACGTTTGCGACACGACACCATGGTAGGAAGAGGTAGAGGTCGTGGGCAAGGAAATCAAAATCAGCAAGATGTCCTAGTTGAGATTCAGCGTAGATTGCAGCATTATCGCGAGATAACACCAACCCTGCAGATATACCGTAAGGTAGTCAAGGGGAGGAATGAACGGAAGTTGATGACATTGATGAAGAAAACCCTTTTCACGACACTGGAACGGCAAACAACGCCACAAGAGGCAGACTTGAAGAGAGGATAGTTCATGCTTTAGATCTGTATAGTGGTGGAATTAAGATAGAAGATTCAGATTTTTTCTGAAAAGATGCATATGGAAGACTATTTAGATTGGGAAGGGGTTAATTATATTTTGACCCCCTGGATTCTGGTTTATTTTTGACTCAGCCCCTGAACTTTTTTTTTCATCAAATGACCACCTGAACTTCCAATTTGATGCAATTAACCACTTCCGTCTATGGGCAGAAGGATTCCGTCAATTTGACAAACAGAAGCCACGTATTGATGACACGTGTTTTAATCTTGTCCGCCCACTTTTTCCATTGAATTTATTTTTGCATAAAATTAAATAAAATTCAGAAAAAGAAAAAAAGAAAAGAAATAAAAAGATATCGATATCTAACAAGAAAATATGAAAATTAATACTATTATTCCCTAAAAATATGAAAAGCTCCCATTAATTGGTAATTATTATTCCCTAAAAATATAGAAAGCTCCCATTAATTGGTATAAAAACAAAAAAATCTAAATTTTAGAAAATTAATAATTATTATTCCCTAAAAATATGGAAAGCTCCTATTAATTGGTAATTATTATTCCCTAAAAATATAGAAAGCTCCTATTAATTAGTACAAAAACAAAAAAAAAATTAAATTGTAGGAAATTAATAATTATTATTTCCCAAAAATATGGAAAGCTCCCATTAATTTGTATAAAAAAAATACCTAAACTTTAGGAAATTAATAATTATTATTCCCTAAAAATATGGGAAGCTCCCATTAACGGGTATAAAAATAAAAGTACCTAAATTTAAGGAAATTAACAATTATTATTCCCTAAAAATATGGAAAGCTCCCATTGATTGGTATAAAAATAAAAAATACCTAAATTTTAGGAAATTAATAATTATGATTGCTTAAAAATATAAAAAGCTCCCATAAATTGGTATAAAATAGAAAATTCCTAAATTTTAGGAAATTAATAATTATTATTCCCTAAAAATATGAAAAGCTCCCATTGATTGGTATAAAAATAAAAAATACCTAAATTTTAGGAAATTAATAATTATTATTCCCTAAAAATATAAAAAGCTCCCATAAATTGGTATAAAATAGAAAAATACCTAAATTAAAAATATGGAAAGATCCGATTAATCTGTATAAAAAAAAAAACCTAAATTTTAGGAAATTAATAATTATTATTCCCTACAAATATGGAAAGATCCCATTAGTCGGTATAAAAATAAAAATACCTAAATCTTAGGAAATTAATAATTATTATTCACTAAAAATATGAAAAGATCCCATTAATCAGTATAAAAATAATAAAAATACCTAAATTTTAGGAAAATAATAATTATTATTCCCTAAAAATATGGAAAGCTCCCATTAACGGGTATAAAAATAAAAGTACCTAAATTTAAAGAAATTAGCAATTATTATTCCTTAAAAATATGAAAAGCTCCCATTAATTGGTATAAAAATAGAAAAAAATCTGAATTTTAAGAAATTAATAATTATGATTCTCTAAAAATATGAAAAACTCTCATTAATTGGTATAAAAATAGAAAAATACCTAAATTATAGGAAATTAATAATTATTATTCCCTAACAATATCGCAAGCTCTCATATGTAAAAATAGAAAAAAATTTTAAACGTTACAAGATTGCATACGTAACATCCGGTAATTTTTCTTTTCCAAAAAAAGATACACATACAAAAAAAAGATAAAACCTTTTCTTGCCAAGTTTCCAACCCCCACCACCAGACACTCACCTTCCCTCCACCCACCTCATCAACCATCGCTCCCCACCCCACCCACGGCAGAGCTCATCGCCGCCATCCACCACGTCCGTCTCCCAAACCCCGCCTTGGCCTCCATCCCCAACGGCTTCCTCCCCCCTCCTCTCCATCCCCACCGACTTCCGCTCCTTCCTCCTCCCGGCCATTCGTAACCCGACCTCTCCCTCCTCGACCTCGGCATCAAGAAGATCGCCGTCTCCACCACCTTCTCCTCCATCAACGCCGTCACCACTCCCTTCCCTCTTTCTTTTCCCTATCTTTTCTTCTCAAGTAAGACTTCGCCACCACCATTCAAGTCTTCCTCTCTTCTCTACGCCGTCGCCACTGCAACTGGTGAGGAGGGATGCGTGTGAGAAGCCCCACAAGTGGTGTCACCGTCGTCTTTGGTCGGGTAAGTCACGGCTGCTTCCTTCTCTTTTCAATTGTTCTATTGCTTTGAACGATGGGTTCGATTGAACCATTGTGGCTTCTGTTGAGGACTAACCCGTTGGGGTTGTTGTGTGTTGTGGTGACGGGTTGGTGGTTTGTTGTCGGGGTAGTTGGTGCGACTGACGGTGGGATTGGTGGTGGCGAATGGTTGTTCGGGCAGGGGAAGAAGAAAATTTTCTGGTTTGATAAATTTTTTTATTTTGTATTTTTTTGGATAAAGGAAAATGAACAAAATTGTTAAACAATTATTTTCTTTGTTATAAATATTTTTGTTTCGTATTTTTTGTTTTAATAAAATAAAAAATTATTGAACGGTTATGATGGTGCCACGTGTCATTCATCCCAATATTCCGTTAGTGCAAGTGACGGAATCCTTCTGGCCATGGACGGAAGTGATTAATTGCATCAAATTGGAAGTTCAGGCGGTCATTTGACGAAAAAAAAGTTCAGGGAGTGAGTCAAAAATAAACCGGAATTCAGGGGGTCAAAATGTAATTAACCCAATTGGGAAGCAAGATTGGAGAATTATTTTGAGTGGAAACCTTTGGTTGAAAAGAGAAAAGTGTTATTTGTTAAGCTTAAATTGAAAGGCACTGCACTTCAATGGTGGAAGAGAGTTGAGGAGCAGCGAGTACTTCAAGGAAAGCCAAAGATCAACACTTGGGAGCATATGAAGATTAAAGTTGCGCAAGTAATTTTTACCATCTAATTATGCTATGGAGTTGTATGAGAGATTTCATTCTTTAAGGCAGCAAAACACGGTAGTGGAGGAGTATACAGTTGATTTTTGCGACTTACTGATTAGAGTGGGTCTTAGAGAGTCAAAAGAACAATTGACGTCCCGCTATCTTTCAGGTTTAAATCGAGCTATTAGGGATGGGAAGGGTGTTGTTCGCTTGTTCAATTTGGAAGATGCGCACCAATACGCATTGATGGCTGAAAGAGGAGTGCAACACTACGGAGCAAGGCGCCCCTTATCTGGAAGATTGGATGGAAGTGCGCAGAAAGGTGCTGGTGTTTTTTGTGGTAATAAACCTAACCAAAATACTTCAAAATCCAGTCAAAGTAGTGCTACGTTTCATCGTGTTGGTGCAAGGAATTCAAGCAACGGAAAGAGAAGTGACAAAGGTCACAATTCTAAACAATTGAAGGCTCAAATCAGTTCTGGTCCAACAAATTCTAACGAGTCTCGTATTCGTTGTATTACTTGTGGAGGAAAGGGACACTTCTCTTTTAGTTGTCTCAAAATCTCGGTAAAATCTGGAGGAGGTAAAGATGAAAAGTGTACTTTGTTTCCTGTCCATGGATGTGTAAACCTAGAAAATAAGGCAGAAGCAGCATGTCCATATTAAGAAAGGATAGCTATATAAACAAGGTGAGGAATGTAATTAGAAGTTTCATTTTGTAATGATCTAACCCAAGAGCCACAGCATGAAGGCAAGGCCTCTCCAATTTTGAAAACAGATGGGAAGCTTGGCTATGATAGCTTGCTGGAGTTCTACTTCGAAGCAGTGACAATGCATGCTCCTGGTCCCTCCATAAACCTCATCGCCTAGTAGAGGAATTCCAATATACTTGGCATGTTCCCGAATCTGGTTCAGTAAAGTTCCATGAATGGTGCGTGAAAACCGTACAAGGTTTTGTTGTACACTTCTAACGCTGGCAATGAGTCTCGTATTCGTTGTATTACTTGTGGAGGAAAGGGACACTTCTCTTTTAGTTGTCCACAAGGTAAAGTGAATTCAGCGAACTTGGAAGATGAAGAAGAGGAGACATTTGAACCTGTTAATGATGAGCAGGAAGAAGATGGATATCCGGATGAAGAGGATGATACCGAAGAAGATGGATATCAAGAGGAGGAGAGCAGGTTGTTGTTGATGACAAACAAATGTGAGGAAGAAGATTGGAATTCTCGACCAATCTATGACACTTATACCAAGGATAATGATGTCTTTCCTACTGAAGAAAATGCAATGAGCAAGCAAGATGAGTGTGAAGAGAATATTACAGCAACAATAGCAGGAGAAATTTCCATGAGCAGGCTAGATGGAAATAAAGAGACCATTGCAGCAACGATAACAGATTTCCATGACCCTTTTGAATGTACTGCTCAAAACTCTTTCGAAGACAGATTATAGTAACAATTTTGTGCAGCTAACTTTTGAAAAGTGTGCGGAAGAAGTTTGGTCAAAGATGGATAACTATTCTGGCATGTACGGGTCTCCCATGTGCAGGACGACATAGAAGTAATTGATTCTATGTGGTTGAACTTTGTGGAGAATGAATCTGAACAGGAAAGTGCTAGAATGAAAACAGAAGTTCATTGAAGGAAGCTTGAGGATATGGATTCTGGTCAACTTCAAATGTCTTCATCGACTTCTAAGGAGTTTGGATCTTGTGGAGTGTGTGTTCGATGCTTAGTATTTTCTAGCAGCAAGCTGAAAGACAATTTATGTTTGAAGTTCCAAAGAAAGAAAGGTTGGCAAGGTCTGATAGGACATCCACATGATCGGGGCAAGATCAACTTGCAGACAAGTTGTTTTTAACCCGAGGGGATTGATGCAGGAGCATAATTATTAGTATTTTAATATATTATTTTATTTTTATGTTGGGCCGGTTACTATTCACGTATTACTGTAGCATGTCGGTACTGTTCACGCATACTGAAGCAGTATTCCTTTTATATTTAGGTTTTCTCTAATATAAATCGGTTATGTTAGCTCTAGTTTCAGTAGCTTATTATTATCTTATTTTGACTAAACGTCTCTAGTGGTTTTTAAACCCTAATTATCCAACTATTGTTCCTAAACAATTCTGTTTGCGTATTCCGCTAGAATCTTTGTTATTTTGAGTTCTCTTTTCTCTATTCTATTCTCTACCCTCCATCACAAATTTACATAGTAAGTACCTGATGAGTGCGCCCAGTTTCTAACCTCCATTCAACCAAAGCTGAAGAACCCCCAGCAAGTATTTCAACAACTTTGTACCTGATAAATGTTTCCAACTTAAGACAGAAGCAAGATACAGATACAAAATAAGATAAAGAAGGAGAGAGAGGGGGGAAATTCCAGATCATAGCAAGTGAATAATCATAAAGCATAAAGAAATAAGCACAAGCAAGAAAACGATCTCACAAAAATGATTTTGCTTTAACAAATGAAAATTGTTCAATTACAACAAAAAAAAGAAATGAAGAGTAACAATCTACCTACTAGCAGCATGACGGATATGTCCCCTATTAATTGATCCTGGTATTGCAGCCATGCGTACTCTGTTATTGACATCACGAGCAATGGGAACATTGATGCGTCCCGCCACTTGGGAAGGTACTCCACATGTCAGGCTAATATATACTCGTTGAATGGTATGCAGCTTGAATTGGTCAGACAAATGTGCATGGGAATGCTCATCCTATCATCACCAGCGCCACACAACACCCACACTAAAAGCATTAGAGAAAACTTCCATCACATTGTCATGACAGCAAATTTATATACCACATCCTAACAAAGCCATAAGTCTCTACCTTTGCAACAACAAGCAACCCACTAGTTCCTTTGTCTAACCTGTGCACGATCCCGGGCCGAACAGATGCCTCGGAGTAACCTTCGTCAACAGAAACATCCTCCACATCCGAATCAACAACATCCTCGCAAGGGAATGCAGCTGTAGGAAGACCGCTGCAGTGGTGAAGTATGCCATTCACAAGCGTGCCGGTAGGATTACCCGGCGCCGGATGAACAACCTGAATATCACACACACACACACAATAACAACAACGGCACATCAAAATCCCTATCCTCCTCCTAACTAGCTAACAGAGGCCAAGGATAAGCATTGTTTTTGTAAATTTACCATGTGAGGCGGCTTGTTCACAACCAGCAAGTGCTCGTCTTCGTACACTATATCTAACGGTATGTTTTCCGGTTCGGCTCTTAACGGTTGCAGCTCTGCAATTGTGCAACTAACCTTATCCCCAGTTTTAACATTTTGTGAAGCCTTAAAAAACCAAAATTCTCTTAATTAGTAACCGCAGATACAAAAAGAATAAATGAAGATTTTTTACCAAAGTAGAAAAAGGTTTTTTAACCTTATTGACAAGCTTGCCGTTGACGGAAACGAGGCCGGATTTAATACTGGACTGGACGCGAGCTCTGCTGATACCGGAAATGCGAGAGGATATCCAGGAATCGAGGCGGAGCTTGGCGGAGGCGGAGACGACGGTCTCTTCGAGCCTGACACCGGCGTAGTTGATACGGTGGGATTGGTTGTTTTCATGGCCGTCGGAGAAGGAGGCGCCGGTGGAACCGCAGCGAACGGTGAGGATTCTTAAGAATGGGCGGTAAGGAGGAGGTACTAAGTGAAGGGATAGCATTGTCTCCGTCAGCTGCCACCTACGGGCTACCATGCGCGCGATTTTGTTGGGCTATTATTGCATCCGTTTGGGAAAAGGCTTTGGGCTGGGCTTTAGGGGATTTAGTTTGATATTCGCTGCGTTTAGGATGAGGTTAGTTAGTCTATATCTTTTTTTTTTTGCTAATTTACCAATTTTTTTTGAACATCGCTAATTTACCAATTAGTGTGAGGTTATTTCTCATGTCAAGTAGTGGTGGTTGGAGGGCAGGGGCAGGGAGATTTTAGTAATTTTCCGGATGCACTTTATTTTCAAATTATCAGACAAAAGATGAGGTTAATCCTTGTTTTTTTGGTAGTACATTAGAACTTAAGGTAAGGTTATTTACATGAATTAGATTCAAACTTTAAAAGTAGTTACTTCAAATTTTGAGTAATCAACGTGATATAAAACCCCACCCCAAAATCTTGAATAGTCACATAAGTACTTTTAGCTAGGAAGTAGGGATGACAATTTTTCCGGGTCTACCCGATACCCACTCAAAACCCGCTTTTATTAGATGTTATCAAATCTCCTCAAACTTAAACTTTACTTGTCCTCAAGCAAATAAAACGAAATAAACCAAATGAAGGATTTGAAAATCTCCACCAAATCATACAATAAAAAAGAATTCATATCAAGACTTCCAAGATAATCACCAAGAGCTTATGAGTAATCATTTAAGGTCAAATGCCAAGAAAGAAAGAGAATCTCATGAAAAAGCATTCATGCCATAGTCAGACTTACCCGCACAAGCTTTCACACAAATCACTTAGCAAAAATCGATTTCCCATATGCATGCAAGATTGAATCGACGTCATGAAAATTTCAAAAAACTAGTCCCATAGGCAAATTCCAGAACTTAACTCCACTATTATGAATAAACACTCTCAAAAAGATCAATAGGACTTTACAAAAAGTTGTAATGGGGTCTTGGGAAAAGGTTGATCAAAGAAAAGGTGTATAGGGAATCAAAGTTCAAAAATTCACTTAAAAAAAGATTGCAATATGCATTATCAAGGGATTGAAAAGAATTCTCAAAGTGCAAGTCTTGAAGCAACATCCATCATGTGATCATGAAAAGAAAATTCAACTTGTTTCAGGAACTCTTGATTGCGCAATTTCCATCTTTTTTTTTTTTAAATTTTTTCCTGAATTTTTTTTTCTTTTTGAATCGACTTTGTCGATTTTTTTTTCTGCGCTTGACATTCCATAACATACTTGAAACAATTGAAAGTGCAGACATCTTCAATGCATAGATCTTCTTGGATGTGAAAAGATACGGTACAATTGCACTTATCATAGAAAGAATCTTGATAAAAACATAGAACAAAAATCTTTTAAGGAACTTTGAAAAATAGGGTATGGACAGTGAAAGAAAAGAATGGTAGCTATAAGGCTTCAAAGGGTTAAAGGTGGGTAAATGTGGGTAATGAAAGAAAAAATTAGCTACCATGATTTAGGCTTAAAGGGGTTAAACAAGGGATAATGATAAAGGGTAGGCTTTTTATTGGCTTGTTGGTTTAAACAAAGAATGCCTAAATCATCTCTTTCATTGAGCATTTATGAGAAAAATTCGCTTTGAAAAGTTCTGAAAACTTGTTCTAGGACATATATGTTGACGTCAAAGATTTTGAAAAACAATGCATAGGGTGTCGAAAAATGCTAGGCAAGGAATGCTAGAACTTGCATGAATTCATCATAACTAAGCATGAACACAAGATCAATTGTAACGCCCCGATTTTTCCTTAATTAATTTTGTGGAATTTTTAGAATTTTTAAAATTTTATTTCCAATTTTACTCTCTAGAAAATTTTCAAGAATCTTCGGACAAAGGATTTATTTATTTACAATCTTTTAGTGGGTTTCTTGAGTATTTAATTTTGGTTTCCGCTTGAAATAAAATAGTGTTTGGTATGGAACACAATACACGGTGTAATTTTCCTTTGAAACTACGTAGTTTTGGGATAGTCCAAGCATAAAACTCAAGGGATCTTGCGTTTTGACTAGGTTAGTTGTATGCTTTGACTTGAGGGGAAAAAAGGACAAAACGACGCCGTTGCTTACCAAAACGGTGCCGTTTTGGATGCAAGCCGAATCTTAGGGTTTCCCTAAGTATAAAAAGTTCTTTTCCTCTCTCCCTCTTTTCCTTTCCTCTCCCCGACCGGCCGCTGCATCTTTTCTCTTCTTTCTCTTTCGCCGTCGTGCCCTCAAAGTCACTCACACCATCGCCATCTTCTTTCTCTTCCTCGTCCCATCGCCGACACCCTCATCTCACCCCTTTTCCTGCCATCACCAATCAGCAGCAGAGGAAGGAAGAGTTGAGGGGAGGCTCGGGACGGGCTCGTCTTGGGCGTGGCTGCGCCGGGGTCGCACCGTCACCGCCTTTTCTTCTTGTCTTCTCCACTGTCTGCCGTCGCTGAGACATAGGAGGAGACTCGGGGTTCTTTGGGTTGCGATGAGAAGTCGCCATGGCCGCAGTCGATGTCGCCGGGCTGTGGTGCAAATCGGGAGGAGTTCTGGTGGGCCTTGTGCTTGTTGAATTGGCCGTGAAGTCGACATAGGTGCCATCGCCGCCCTTCATCATCGCTCGGTAAGTCCCCGGTGATCTCTTCCTTCACTCCCCTATTCGTTCTTTCTTTTCCTTTTGGTTTTGGGGCCGATTTATTAATCATTGGTGTTGGTTGTTGCTGGTGGTTCATGGCGGCGAGGGTGTGTTGCGTTTGTTTGGTGGCCGACGGTTACAGGGGTCGTGGTTTTTCTGGCTCGGTGGCTGTGTTCGGGCTGGTTGTGTGTGTTTTGTTGTGCGTGGTGGTCGAGCTATTGGTATTTTCAGCATGGGGCTGTTCCGGCAGTGAGGATTCCGGCTCGGTTTGGGTTTTTGTTCGATCGTTCGGGGCGGATTCAGATTGGACAGAGTCTTCCTAGTTCCTGTAAGTGCTCCAACGTCCTTGGCTTGTGAATCCCGAATTAGTTTAGGCTTGAGTTGAGTGTTTCGATAGTTTTGAATTGCGTTTGCTGCTGCCCGTGTTTGAAATTCAGTTTTTGTTTGTCTCGGGTAGTCATGGTCTTGGAAATTGCTTGTTGGATTCCGTGGTGATTAATTTTCCATTGTGCATAAGTTTCAAATATGAGATCTGCTCATCTCGTACTAGTTAATTAGTTAACTAAAACAATACATGTATTTATACTTGTCCTGAGGTTATGAGTTGGCTATAAAAAAAACTAGTGTCTAAGTGTTGTGTCGCTTAGACGAACACAACGGTGTTGCCCTCAAGGTCGCCATTAGATATTAAAAATTTGAAGATGTAACATTGAATCTTTGTAGATTTTACCAACTTCAGTGTAGAGCATACCACGTGTCCTATATGGCGTTACTAATTCCTTACATTAAACCATTACTTCATGAGCATTGGATTGATGTTATATTGACACTGCATAAGCTTCTTGTCTTAATTATGAATTGACACTTGTAGGACATGCTTATGAACCCAGGGTTTTGTCTAGAACGTTTTTTTTTAAGTGATGGCCTGTGTTCCTGATTCTAAGCTGATTAAACCTTTGGGCAAATTGGCGTCCTTTATATACACATATATTTATATACAAGCATGAGTTTATGATTGAGCTTAAGGTTTGTACTCGGAAATGGGATGACAGCTGGGTACGTGTTCAATGTTTTTAAACCCGAGCTTGATCTGTCTTTGAGTTTTCAAAGGAATTATTTGAAAAGGTTTTATTTCAATTTTTTTTGTCCAGGTTTGAAGTGGAGGGAAATAATTTTGTCATTACTCAAAAGGCTTGGGAGGATAGTACATATAACTATATTATATTTATATATCAAGTTTTCAAAGGGGAGTTTCATAAAAATAATTTGGCTTAGCTCATTAGTCCAATTAAATTTCCTGTGTCATTTTGAGAATCGTAAACAGTGAATTTATGTAACTAAGTACACACTGCATCCCCTTGTCATTTGAATGAGTGTTTACGTGATACATGTGTCTATATATATTTAGGCACTGAGTATACTTGAGGAGTAGCCGGATAGAGCTCTAGCTTCTGAAGGATTCAGGTGAGGACTTATAAACCCTGGTATGCCTTTACTGCCCACAATGCTCGGGTTGATGGTCATGGGTAAATGATGTGACAAATTCTTGTTTGTATCAAACGTTGTTTGTCTGGGTGCTTGTTGTGTTGCATGCTCTTGTCTGCTTTGGTTGCCATGCTGATGTTATATTTGTTATTATATGTTGATTATATGATATGGCACCTATGATGGTTTTCATCATACTTTGAGTACATGAGTTGTACTGATAGAAAAGGAGCACACATGATACAAGAATTGTTAAAGAGCATACAACTACTTTATACATATTACAATAACAACTTACCAAGTTGGTAAACTAAAAGATAAGTAATTTCTACTGTGGGGCTGTTGACCGGTAGCACCGAGTGGGGGAGAGGGTACCCCTCGGGTCCTGTGTTTATAGTGAGTTGTACTCACAGAGACGGCGACGAGGGGATAGATGGGTACGCCCCTCAATAGTATATTAGTGAGAGTACCCCTCGCAGAGCTGGCGCCTTGGGGATTTTCCGGGTGTACCCCTTGGTTATTGTTATTACTTATTACTTGGTGAGAGCACCCCTCACAGAGCCGACGACTTGGGGACTGACGAGTGTGCCCCAAGATTCTTGTACTGTGTATTTCCTTGAGGAGAGCACCCTTCCTAGAGCTGTCGGCCACTTAGTTATTAGTGGTTATCTTTTTGTCGGAACTTACCCATTCCGGTGTTTATAATATATATGTTTTGAGTGTAGGCATACGCCCTAGGGAGCTGGCCAGTCGCTACCGCGCCTGACGCATACACTAGAGGGCCCTAATAATAAAATGTACAACTCCTATAAATCTTAACAATCATATACAAGATGATGAAATACTCACTTGGGACAAAATTCTATGAATAACTTGTGATGTGCACTGATGGTGACTTGCTTTGTGCACTGTGGCTTTGATGACGTATACCAGTGTATTTGTGGTTGACTTGTATATGTGTATACCCTGGTTTATTTGTTTGCGGTGAGACAGTGGTTGGTCTCACCCCTCACGTCTTTTACTGGTTAACTGCTCGTTGAGTAGTGGTGCATATCAGCAGGTGGCGGTGTTTTACTCTCGTCGGGTCGGATCCATAGGGTGCATTGTATTCATGTTTCTTATGTTATTTTGTCTTCCGCTGCATACTCATTTTACCTTGTATAATTTATTATATAATTTATAATAAAATTGATGATGATTGTGTCATGGCTAACATTTCCGGTATTGGGAGTTGGGCTCGAAAAGAGCCGGTTTCTGTTTGGATTCCGTTTGTTTACCTTGGCTTGTATATTGATTTCTCGATTCGTTTGTGGTTTATATCGTAACCAAGGGACAGAAGGGTAGTTTGGTCATTTCATATGTATAATTAATTAAATTGGTTGTTTTGGGTTACGGGCGTTTCAGTTGGTTGCGGAGCAGGCTGTAGATCCTTGGGGATGTACTGTTATATTTTGTGCTTTTACGTGCATGAGTCTGCTTTTTTTTTTAGTCGACTGTTGCATTGCAATATGCATTCATATAGTGAGTCGTACTATGGATCCGGTAGAGGACACGCACCTGCTGAGGGTTGGAGTGACCCGGTATTGTCGTTGAAATGACATGTTTGCCATTACAACTTAGCCTGTAGTAAAGTTTATTTTGTGGTGTATCCACTGTTTTGTCAAAGTCGGTGTAGACTCTTGATTCTTTGCTTACGTTTCTTGACTATATGCGTACACAGTTGTTGCTTCTCCCTGTGTTGTTGCCGGAGGGTGCTTTCCTACGGTAACATGTCTGATAGTTCCAGAAATGGAACAGGCCAATACAAGTAAGAACCATCGAATCGCTTTTGGATGTTCATCTATCAAGTGATGATCTGATGTGATTCTTGTGGATATGATTCTTGTGGTTTTGGAGATCATGTTATTTGTGGTCTGATTATTTGAGCTCGAGGACTTGAAGTTACTTGTGAAATTATAATTATGGTTTTAACCTTGTTCAGAGTTCGAGATGACAATTTCTTGAATTAATTCGAGGTTGACCCAATGGCATATTTGGGGAAATGTCTTTCAATGATACTTGAGGTATTTAACTTGGTTGAGATTTGAGGTATTGATGGTGTTTGTGACTAAAGAGTTTTGGTCATGAATTGTTGTTGAAGTTATCGCTTATATGCGGGTTGAGGATGTCGATAGTGTGTTCATATGGAGGTTTGAATTTTTAAGGGTGATGTAATTGAAGATTTGATTATACTACTCTTGTCGAGGTTTAGGTTCACTCATCACTTGTGGATGTTGATAATGTTTGGATTATAAGGCTAGATTTGTGACCTTGTCTTGGGCGATGTGAGTTAAAAGTCTGGAGTACGATAGGGTAAGTGTTGGAATGAACTTGTAATATTTGGGGTCTTTATCAAAAGCATTGTGATGATCGTGGTAATTATGGTTTGAGGAACAGATTTATAAGTATGAGTTATGCAGGAATGTTTGGGTGTTGAGGAATCCAAAGTGTAGAATTATAATTATGGTCTTTCGGTAACGATTGAGTTCTAGTGCCTAATGGTATGATCCGGGAGTTATACAATCTTGGCTAAAATTGGTGAGAGAGGGAAATGCTTTGAGGTTCGGTACATGAAATAGAATGTAGATTTTTGGTCTTGAGGTATTCACAATTGGACTGATGATCTAGTTATTTAGGTAACAATTTTCGGTTTTGTTGCCTGAGGATATGCTTAATGGATTAGAGTATTGGATATATTTGGTTGAGTGATGATAAATGAAATTTTTATAGATTATGGTATTAATAATGGTGATGATGATTGGATAGAAACTCTTGGGTTAGTGTTTTGATCAGGTGCTCTATAGATCATGTTTGACTAAAGTTGATGATTGACTGGGTATATCGGAGTTCTTGCTTGGAAGTGTGATGGATGGTCACAATGGTTCTACTTGGTTGTTATGGCCAACGGTACTCTAATACCGGGTAGTATTTTGTTTGTGTCAGTTAAGCACTTGGTTGCTTGACTTATGATACAAATTTGGAGGACAAAATTTTCTTAAGTGGGGTAGAACTGTAACGCCCCGATTTTTCCTTAAATACTTTTTGTGGAATTTTCAGAATTTTTAAAATTTTATTTCCAATTTACCCTCCAGAAATTTTTCAAGAATTTCCGGTCAAAGGATTTATTTATTTACAATCTTTTAGTGGGTTTCTTGAGTATTTAATTTTGGTTTCCATTTGAAATAAAATAGTGTTTGGTATGGAACACAATACATGGTGTAATTTTCCTTTGAAACTACGTAGTTTTGGGATAGTCCAAGCATAAAACTCAAGGGATCTTGCGTTTTGACTAGGTTAGTTGTATGCTTTGACTTGAGGGGAAAAAAAGACAAAACGACGCCGTTGCTTACCAAAACGGCGCCGTTTTGGATGCAAGCTGAATCTTAGGGTTTCCCTAAGTATAAAAACTTCTTTTCCTCTCTCCCTCTTTTCCTTTCCTCTCCCCGACCGGCCGCTGAATCTTTTCTCTTCTTTCCCTTTCGCCATCGTGCCCTCAAAGGCACTCATACCATCGCCATCTTCTTTCTCTTCCTCGTCCCATCGCCGACACCCTCATCTTATCCCTTTTCCTGCCACCACCAATCAGCAGCAGAGGAAGGAAGAGTCGAGGGGAGGCTCGGGTCGGGCTCGTCTTGGGCGTGGCAGCGTCGGGGTCGCACCGTCGCCGTCTTTTCTTCTGGTCTTCTCCACTGTCTGCCGTAGTTGAGACATAGGAGGAGGCTCGGGGTTCTTTGGGTTGCGATAAGAAGTCGCCATGGCGGCAGTCGATGTCGCCGGGCTGTGGTGCAGATCGGGAGGAGTTCTGGTGGGCCTTGTGCGGGTTGAATCGGCCGTGAAGTCGACGTAGGTGCCATCGTCGCCCTTCGTCGTTGCTCGGTAAGTCCCCGACGATCTCTTCCTTTACTCCCCTGTTCGTGCTTTCTTTTCCTTTTGTTTTTAGGGCCGATTTATTAATCATTGGTGTTGGTTGTTGCTGGTGGTTCATGGCGGCGAGGGTGTGTTGCGTTTGTTTGGTGGCCGACGGTTACAGGGGTCGTGGTTTTTCTGGCTCGGTGGCTGTGTTCGGGCTGGTTATGCGTGTTTTGTTGTGCGTGGTGGCTGAGCTGTTGGTATTGTCAGCACGGGGCTATTCCGGCAGTGAGGATTCCGGCTCAGTTTGGGTTTTTGTTCGATAGTTCGGGGCGGATTCAGATTGGACAGAGTCTTCCTAGTTCCTGTAAGTGCTCCAACATCCTTGGTTTGTGAATCCCGAATTAGTTTAGGCTTGAATTGAGTGTTTGGATAGCTTTGAATTGTGTTTGCTGCTGCCCGTGTTTGAAATTCAGTTTTTGTTTGTCTCGGGTAGTCATGGTCTTGGAAATTGCTTGTTGGATTCCGTGGTGATCAATTTTCCATTGTGCATAAGTTTCAAATATGAGATCTGCTCATCTCGTATTAGTTAATTAGTTAACTAAAACAATACATGTATTTATACTTGCCCTGAGGTTACGAGTTGGCTATAAATAAAACTAGTGTCTAAGTGTTGTGTCGCTTAGACGAAAACAATGGTGTTGCCCTCAAGGTCGCCATTAGATATTAAAAATTCGAAGATGTAACATTGAAACTTTGTAGATTTTACCAACTTCAGTGTAGAGCATACCACGTGTCCTATATGGCGTTACTAATTCCTTACATTAAACCTTTACTTCATGAGCATTGGATTGATGGTATATTGACACTGCATAAGCTTCTTGTCTTAATTACGAATTCACACTTGTAGGACATGCTTATGAACCCAGGGTTTTGTCTAGAATGTTTTTTTTTTTTTAAAGTGATGGCCTGTGTTCCTGATTCTAAGCTGATTAAACCTTTGGGCAAAATGGCGTCCTTTATATACACATATATTTGTATACAAGCATGAGTTTATGATTGAGCTTAAGGTTTGTACTCGGAAATGGGATGACAGCTGGGTACGTTCAGTTAGTGTAATATGCCCAAAAGCCAATCAATGGATGTTTATTGTAATCATGTATACACATTAAGGTTATTCCAATAAATATCGTTTATGAGATAAACGCTTGCACATATTTATAACCCTAGAATATTTTTATATTCTTGAATGTCCCTAGTCGATTATTATTATGGATGGGTTGTAATAATAGATTAAGACTAGCGTATGTTGACAATTATATGTGATATGAATTCCACATACGGGTACAAGTTAGAGAACTTGTGACTGGACCGACCTACGTAAGAACGCTACATGGAACATTATATGATTGTCATTAGCGGTTCTTATATGTATTGTCCTTAGACCTGTGATGATCAAGGTTCACAACATATGAGTCGTATACTTTGATATTACTCTTAGCTATTTCGTAAATGAGTAGACTTAGTGTAATCATTGGGTATGTGTAGTGGGTTTTGTATGATCCAGAGGGGATTCGTCCAACCCATATAACGGGTATATTATCGGTTGGTTTCTTGATAGAGTTGAACTGTAAATGCACGGCCGTGCTCGGATTATGATATGGTGATATCATTAGTATCCGTTTTACACAGTTAGCTCGAGGATCAAGAAACAGAGATTAAACATATGCGAGATTGATATATTTCATGTCTCGTGTTTATTCTTGATAATGGGACGAAGGGACGATGACATGTTTCCGAGGCATATTGAATCAGTACTGATCTTGTCGTTCGGGTAGCAATGATGTGTTGCTAGACGCCGCTCTTTGCTTATAATTGTAAATGAGTTTACAATTATTACCGGACATTACAAGTACCTACAGGGTCACACACTTAGAATCGTTGATTCGAGCAGGTGGTTGAACCGTGGTTGGACCATTTTTCGACCAGGTGTGGTTGGACTATGGTTGGACCGTGGTTGGACCAGGGTCGTTTTTGGCTGGTTTGATTCAATAATTGTCAGAATTATTGAGCCAAACCTGATTGCTTGTGATGTGTAATCCCATTAGTGCTTAGTGGTAGACAAGATAATGGGTATCTTAATCATGATGGGCCATTATGTTGGCCATTACCATAAGCACTAATTGAGTGGCATAATTAGATTTTGCTTTGGGTTTTTGGCTGATTGCATTCTGGTTTTTGAGAGCCTTGAGAGTGTGTTTTCAGACCACTAAGAACACACACAAACACTCACCCATTCTTTGAGAAAGAAAGTAACACCACATAGCTCTCGGAAATCCGTAGCTAGCACCACGGTTCAGGAGTGCTTGGGTTGGAGATCGTGAGACGTTTTCCGGCTGTGATCGATGGTTCGTGTGGATACCATAGAGGAGCAGGATATCCTTCCGGCTCTACCTGATTCAGTTCATCAGTTGGGTGAAAGACCTCAGCCGTTTCAGGTATGTTCGTTTTGTTATTCGGTTTAGCTACCCTTCACTTGGATCCTCCATGTGTATCCGGTTTTTTCGCTGCGTATGTTATTGCATTTGATTGTCAATTTGCATGTCCGGATACTAACAGTGGTAGCGGAGCCTCTTGTGAAGTTCTAAACCGAATTATGTGTTCATATGTTATATGTGATATAGTATGAACATGCTAGTATATGTGATATGCTGAATTCATTTTGTATATGTGATGTGCTAAATGAGTTATTGAACATGTTGATGTTGTGTTTTAGTCAAAAGTGTTTTGACTACAAGAACCTGATTGGTATGTGATATCAATCAAGGTGTAATTGGCAGTAAGCCGAAGAGTTCAACTCAGAAAAATTGAGTGTCGGTTTGTGTATGGAAAGATTGTCTTACAAGCTGCGCAGGGCCAGAACATCGATGTTCATTAGATGAACATCGATGTCCACATGAGGATTTGCCTTGGCCGAGCCTACTGAACATCGATGTTGTGTGACAAACATCGATGTTCTATGAAGGTTGGCCTTGGCAGATTCACATGAACATCGATGTTCAGGATTGAACATCGATATCCAAGAACCCTGTCAGATTAGTTTGAGATTCCAGAGACCAATGGACATCGATGTTCACCCTAGGACATCGATATTCTTGTGTTCCAGAGTCTCAAACATCGATGTTTAAATGTTAGACATCGATGTTTATAACTACTGCCAAGTCATTGAACCTTCGGAACTTGCCAACATCGATGTCCAAGAACTGAACATCGATGTTCTTGAGCTCTGCCAAATAATTTGGAGTTCCAGAGCCTCAAGACATTGATGTTCCAGTGTGAACATCGATGTTCTTAAGTTCTAGAAGCCAATGGACATCGATGTTCAAATCAGGACATCGATGTCCTTGAGTACTGCCAAGTAGTTGGCGAGAATCAGATTCTCAAAAAACATCGATGTTCAATTTTGGACATCGATGTTCTTATGTATTTTTGGTTTCCAAATTTACAAACATCAATATGTGATTCATCAAGAACATGCATGTAATGTATTGGAATAATATGTTGATGAAAATATTAAGTTCTTAGTTGCCTTCCATGATAAGCACTCACCATTGCTTAGATCAACACTTGGTAGGTTTTGCCAAAGCAAGGTGCCAATGTTTATCCTAGCAAGGTGCGGCGCGATAATTGTAATATCGGAACTGCTTATTATGGTGATTAAACTTAACTAGGTCATCTTAATAGGATTAAGGACTTAGAGGCAAGGAGTTGAGCTAAGTCTATGAGATAGACAAGAACAAGTGTTGTTCACTCAACTATCCAAGAGTTACATGAGATGTAATTGACAAGAGTTGTCTACCTAAATAACTATGAAGTAAGCGATCAGCCAAATCTGACTTATCTAGTAGTGAAATATGGATCTTGGCCTACTTATATGATTGTCTTGATTTATATAGTAGGAGCATCATTTAATAGAATTCCTTGTTAAATGATTTTGTATGCATGACTCTTATTTGTGTGAGTTGATCATTGTTGTAGAATTTCTATGGCACAAAACACTAGCACAATGTCACTGCAATCTGTCCTTGAGAAGGAAAAGTTGAATGGGAATAACTTCCTAAAATGGTATCGCAACTTGAGGATAGTCCTCAAACAAGAAAAGAAGTTGTATGTCCTCGAAGGGCCTGTTCCGAATGAACCGGCGCCTAGTGCTCCAAGGGTAGAAAGGGATGCTTACAAGAAGCACCTTGATGATGCATTAGATGCAGCATGCCTTATGCTTGTTAACATGGACTCTAAGCTTCAGAAGCAACATGAGAACTTGGGTGCATTCGATATGATCGAACATCTGAAAATGCTTTTTGAAGAGCAAGCTAGGCTTGAGAGGTATGAGACCTCTAAGGCATTGTTCCAATGCAAGATGGCTGGTCATCACTAGTGTGACCTGATGTGCTCAAAATGATTGGATACATTGAGAGCCTTGAGGGTCTAGGTTTTCCTTTGCAAAAGGAGTTGGTTGTTGATCTAGTCCTACAATCGTTGCCGGATAGTTACAGCCAATTTGTCATGAATTTCAATATGAATCATCTTGACAAATCTTTGTCTGAGTTGCTTAACATGTGAGGAACAGTTGAGCAACAAATGAAGGCAAACAAATCCAACAACATTTTGATGGTTGGAAAAGGCAAAGGAAAGGGTAAAGCCAAGATTTACAAGAAGAAGAAATGTGCCAAAAAGTTTGGTGCATGTGCATCTTCTTGTTCCCATGTGCTGAAACCCAAAGGTAGTATTGCAAAGGAAGGACAATGTTTCCATTGCAACAAACCTGCCCATTGGAAACATAATTGCCTATTTACCTTGAAGAGGTGAAGAAGCACAAGGGAAGTAAGACTTCCACTTCAGGTATCTTCGTTATAGAAGCTAATATCTCTATCTCTGCATCATGGGTGTTAGATACCGGATGTGGTTCTCACGTTTGTGTAAATGTGCAGGAACTGAGAAAGAGTAGGAGATTGGAAAAGGGTGAGATAGACCTGCGCATGGGAAATGGAGCAAGAGTTGCTGCATTAGCCTTAGGAACTTACTATCTTACTTTACCGAGTGGTTTGGTTTTAGAATTGGACAATTGTTATTATGTACCGACCATAAGCAGGAATTTGATTTTTGTGTCTTGTCTTGACAAGAAAGGTTTTTCATTTGTAATAAAGGACAATTATTGTTCTATTTATTTCAATGATGTTTATTATGGTGGTGCGTATTTAAGCAATGGTTTGTATGTTCTTAACCTAGAAACCGCAATCTATAACGTTAATACGAAGAAGGTTAGAATGAACGATTCTAATGAAACCTATCTTTGGCATTGTCGATTGGGCTATATAAACGAGACTCGTATATCTAGACTCCATAAAGATGGACTTTTAGACTCATATGATTTGGAATCATTTGAGACATGTGAGTCATGTTTGTTAGGCAAAATGACGAAGGCTCCTTTTACTGGTAAAGGTGAAAGAGCTTCGGACTTGTTAGGTCTTATACATAGTGATGTATGTGGACCGATGTCGACACAAGCTAGAGGTGGATTCCGATACTTCATTACATTTACTGACGATTTTAGTAGGTATGGCTATGTGTATCTAATGAGACACAAGTCAGAATCCTTTGAAAAGTTCAAAGAATTCAAGAATGAAGTACAAAATCAACTCGACAAGAGCATTAAAATGCTTCGATCAGATCGAGGAGGTGAATACTTAGGCCGAGAATTTCTTGATCATCTAAAGGAGTGTGGTATAGTATCACAACTCACTCCACCGGGTACGCCTCAATGGAATGGTGTATCCGAAAGGAGGAATAGAACCTTGTTAGACATGGTTCGTTCGATGATGAGTCAAGCTGACCTTCCTTCTTCATTTTGGGGACATGCATTATTGAGTGTTGCATTTACACTTAACCGTGTTCCATCTAAATCCGTCGAAAAGACACCATATGAGATATGGACTGGGAGGCATCCCAATTTGTCTTTTATGAGAATTTGGGGTTGTGAGGCTTACGTGAGACGTAAAGCATCAGATAAACTCGACCCTAAATCCGACAAGTGCCTCTTAGTAGGATACCCTAAGGAAACTAAAGGGTATTATTTCTACAATCCCATCGAGCACAAAGTGTTTGTTGCTCGGACTGCTATTTTTCTAGAAAGAGAATTTATTTCTAGAAGAATCAGTGGGAGAAAAATAGAACTCGAAGAAGTTCGAGATATTAAGGCTGAGATGGAACAAGGACAGGAACCACAAGATGTTGTGGATGAGAATCCTGTGCCTGTAACACATAGACCACGTAGGTCGGATAGGATTCAACATGAGCCTGAGAGATATGGATTTCTTGTGACCCATGCTGGAGACGTGATGCTCATAGAAGAGGATGAGCCCACTTCCTATCAGCAGGCTATTGCGGGTCCGGACTCTAAGAAGTGGCTGGAGGCCATGAATTCAGAAATGGAATCCATGTATCAAAACAAGGTATGGACCTTGGTTGATCCACCTGAAGGGGTAAAACCCATAGGGTGCAAGTGGGTCTTTAAGAAAAAGACCGACATGGATGGTAATGTGATTACCTATAAAGGGCAATTGGTGGCGAAAGGTTTCAAGCAAGTTCATGGTATTGACTATGATGAAACTTTCTCACCAGTTGCCATGGTTAAATCCATCCGGATTCTATTGGCTATAGCGGCATACTATGATTATGAGATATGGCAAATGGATGTCAAAACCGCTTTCCTTAACGAAAACCTTTTAGAGGATGTGTACATGACACAACCTGAAGGTTTTGTCGATCCAAAGAATGCCAATATGGTATGCAAGTTGCAGAGATCCATTTATGGATTGAAGCAAGCTTCTAGGAGTTGGAATCTTCGTTTTAATGAAGTGATCAAAGAGTTTGGTTTCATTAAGAACGAAGAAGAACCATGTGTTTACAAGAAGGTTAGTGGGAGCATTATTGTTTTCTTGTTGTTGTATGTTGACGACATCCTACTCATTGGGAATGACATTCCAACACTACAGTCTATAAAGGCTTGGTTAGGGAAGAATTTCTCAATAAAGGACTTAGGAGAAGCAGCCTATGTGTTAGGCATAAAGATCTATAGAGATAGATCCAAAAGGCTTCTCGGGCTAAGTAAGAGTACATATATTGAGAAGGTGCTAAAGAGGTTTAGCATGCAAGACTCCAAGAAAGGATTCTTGCCCTTGTCACATGGCATATCTCTCTCAAAGAATCAATGTCCTAGTACGACTAAGGAGAGAGAGCGGATGAGTAAGATTCCTTATGCTTCTGCAATAGGATCTATCATGTATGCCATGTTATGTACTCGACCGGATGTCGCTTATGCTTTGAGTGTCACAAGCAGATACCACGCTGATCCCGGTGAGAGTCACTTGACAGCAGTTAAAAATATCCTTAAGTACTTGAGAAGGACTAAGGATGCATTCCTGGTTTACGGAAGCGTGGATGAGCTTCTTGTAAAGGGTTACACAGATGCTAGCTTCCAAACCGATAGGGTTGATTTTAGATCGCAGTCAGGTTATGTGTTTTGTCTTGGAGGTGGTGCTGTATGCTGGAAGAGTTCAAAGCAAGAGATAGTTGCCGATTCTACAACCGAGGCTGAGTACATTGCTGCCTCAGATGCGGCGAAAGAGGCTGTTTGGATCAAGAAGTTTGTAACTGAACTTGGGGTTGTTCCGAGCATTGAGAGTCCGATTAAGCTCTATTGTGATAACAATGGGACAATCGCACAGGCTCAGGAACCTAGATACCACCAGAGATCTAAACGTATTCTCTGACGCTATCATCTCATTAGAGAGATCATAGATAGAGGCGATGTCAGACTGTGCAGAGTTCCATCTGAGAACAATGTAGCAGATCCGTTGACTAAGCCGCTCACACAGCAGAAGCATGATCGTCATGTTGCATCCATTGGTATTAGGTACATGTATGATTGGCTTTAGCGCAAGTGGGAGATTGTTAGTGTAATATGCCCAAAAGCCAATCAATGGATGTTTATTTGTAATCATGTATACACATTAAGGTTATTCCAATAAATATCGTTTATGAGATAAACGCTTGCACATATTTATAACCCTAGAATATTTTTATATTCTTGAATGTCCCTAGTCGATTATTATTATGGATGGGTTGTAATAATAAATTAAGACTAGCGTATGTTGAGAATTATATGTGATATGAATTCTACATACGGGTACAAGTTAGAGAACTTGTGGACTGGACCGACCCACATAAGAATGCTACATGGAACGTTATATGATTGTCATTAGCGGTTCTTATATGTATTGTCCTTAGACCTATGATCATCAAGGTTCCCAACATATGAGTCGTATACTTTGATATTACTCTTGGCTATTTTGTAAATGAGTAGACTTAGTGTAATCATTGGGTATATGATAAATGTGTAGTGGGTTTTGTATGATCCAGAGGGGATTCGTCCAACCCATATAACGGGTATATTATCGGTTGGTTTCTTGATAGAGTTGAACTGTAAATGCACGGCCGTGCTCGGATTATGATATGGTGATATCATTAGTATCCGTTTTACACAGTTAGCTCGAGGATCAAGAAATCGAGATTAAACATATGCGAGATTGACATATTCCATGTCTTGTGTTTAATCTTGATAATGGGACGAAGGAACGATGACATGTTTCCGAGGCATACTGAATCAGTACTGATCTTGTCGTTCGGGTAGCAATGATGTGTTGCTAGACGCCGCTCTTTGCTTATAATTGTAAATGAGTTTACAATTATTGCTGGACGTTACAAGTGCCTACAGGGTCACACACTTAGAATCGTTGATTCGAGCAGGTGGTTGAACCGTGGTTGGACCATGGTTCGACCAAGTGTGGTTGGACCATGGTTCGACCGTGGTTGGACCAGGGTCATTTTGGGCTGGTTTGATTCAATAATTGCCAGAATTACTGAGCTAAACCTGATTGCTTGTGATGTGTAATCCCATTAGTGCTTAGTGGTAGACAAGATAATGGGTATCTTAATCATGATGGGCCATTATGTTGGCCATTACCATAAGCACTAATTGAGTGGCATAATTAGATTATGCTTTGGGTTTTTGGCTGATTGCATTCTGGTTTTTTAGAGCCTTGAGAGTGTGTTCTCAGACCAGTAAGAACACACACAAACACTCACCCATTCTTTGAGAAAGAAAGTAACACCACATAGCTCTCGGAAATCCGTAGCTAGCACCACAGTTCGGGAGTGCTTGGGTTGGAGATCGTGAGACGTTTTCCGGCTGTGATCGACGGTTTGTGTGGATACCGTAGAGGAGTAGGATATCCTTCCGGCTCTACCTGATTCAGTTCATCAGTTGGGTGAAAGACCTCAACCGTTTCAGGTATGTTCGTTTTGTTATTCGGTTTAGCTACCCTTCACTTGGATCCTCCATGTGTATCCGGTTTTTTCCGCTGCGTATGTTTTTGCATTTGATTGTTAATTTGCATGCCCGGATACTAACACGTTCATTGTTTTTAAACACAAGCTTGATCTGTTTGAGTTTTCAATGGAATTATTTGGAAAGGTTTATTTCAATCTTTCTATCCAGGTTTGAAGTGGAGGGAAATAATTTTGTCGTTACTCAAAAGGCTTGGGAGGATAGTACATATAACTATATTATATTTATATACCAAGTTTTCAAAGGGGAGTTTCATAAAAATAATTTTGCTTAGCTCATTAGTCCAATTAAATTTCCTGTGTCATTTTGAGAATCGTAAACAGTGAATTTATGTAACTAAGTACACACTGCATCCCTTTGTCATTTGAATGAATATTTACGTGACACATGTGTCTATATATATTTAGGCACTGAGTATACTTGAGGAGTAGCCGGATAGATCTCTAGCTTCTGAAGGATTCAGGTGAGGACTTATAAACCCTGGTATGCCTTTACTGCACACAATGCTCGGGTTGATGGTCATAGGTAAATGATGTGATAAATTCTTGTTTGTATCAAACGTTGTTTGTCTAGGAGCTTGTTGTGTTGCATGCTCTTGTCTGCTTTGGTTGCCATGATGATGTTATATTTGTTATTATATGCTGATTATATGATATGGCACCTATGATGGTTGTCATCATACTTTGAGTACATGAGTTGTACTGATAGAAAAGGAGCACACATGATACAAGAATTGTTAAAGAGCATACAACTACTTTATACATATTACATTAACAATTTACCACGCTGGTAAACCAAAAATAAGTAATTTCTACTGTGGGGCTGTTGACCGGTAGCACCGAGCGGGGGAGAGGGTACCCCTCGGGTCCTGTATTTATAGTGAGTTGTACTCACAGAGACGGAGACGAGGGGATAGATGGGTATGCCCCTCGATAGTATATTAGTGAGAGTACCCCTCGCAGAGCTGGCGCCTTGGGGATTTGTCAGGTGTACCCCTTGCTTATTGTTATTACTTATTACTTGGTGAGAGCACCCCTCACAGAGCCGGCGACTTGGGGACTAACGGGTGTGCCCCAAGATTCTTGTACTATGTATTTCCTTGAGGAGAGCACCCCTCCAAGAGCTGTCGGCCACTTGGTTATTAGTGGTTATCTTTTTGTTGGAACTTACCCATTCCGGTGTTTTATATTATATATGTTTTGACTTTGGGCATACGCCCTAGGGAGCTGGCCAGTCGCTACCGCGCCCGACGCACATAGTAGAGGGCCGTAATATAAAATGTACAACTCCTACAAATCTTAACAATCATATACAAGATGATGAAATACTCACTTGAGACAAAATTCTGTGAATAACTTGTGATGTGCACTGATGGTTACTTGCATTGTGCACTGTGGCTTTGATGACGTATACCAGTGTATTTGTGGTTGACTTGTATATGTGTATCCCCTGGTTTATTTGTTTGCGGTGAGACAGTGGTTGGTCTCACCCCCTCACGTCTTTTACAGGTTAACTGCTCGTTGAGCAGTGGTGCATATCAGCAGGTGGCGGTGTTTTCCTCTCGTCGGGTCGGATCCATAGGGTGCATTGTATTCATGTTTCTTATGTTACTTTTTCTTCCGCTGCATACTCATTTTACCTTGTATAATTTATTATATAATTTATAATAAAATTGATGATGATTGTGTCATTGTTAACATTTCTGATATTGGGAGTTGGGCTCGCATAGGGCCAGTTTCTGTTTGGATTCCGTTTGTTTACCATGGCTTGTATATTGATTTCTCGATTCATTTGTGGTTTATATCGTAACTAGGGGACAGAAGGGTAGTTTGGTCATTTTATACGTATAATTAATTAAATTGGTTGTTTTGGGTTACGAGCATTTCATCAATCAAAAATCAAACTTCTTGCATCTAAAAGAAAAAGATTTCAAAATCTTAAAGTAACTCTCTTGGTTATCCATCAACAAAAATATTTTGATCATAGAATGGTGGGTTTGAAAATAATTTGAAAAATAAAGAAAAATCTTTTTAGTATTTTTCGAAAATTTTTATTTTTATCGATTTTTTTTGAAAACGATTTTGAAAAAAAATTGAAAAACAATTTTGAAAACAAAAGTTAAAAACGATTTTGAACACAATTTTTGAAAAAGTAATGGCTTTACTAAGTAATCTAGAATAAAAAATATGCATACTCAATATAGCAAAGTCAAAAACATGCTCTTTATTGACACTAAACAAACAAAAACAAACAAATTGCAAAGAAATTTGTTCCCCCTCCTCAAACTTAAATCGGACAATGTCCTCATTGGCCAAGAAAGAAAAGAAACAAAGGATAAAAAGATAGGCACATAGGAGAGGCACTCTCCTTAAACTTAGATTGAAATTGGTATAGCACATGACAAAAAATAATCCAAGTAAGAGAGAAAGTAAGAATCAACCGTAAGAGAGACAGAGAAATCGAAATTGCATTGCCACTAGGTGTTCATGACACCAAAATTAAACACATTTGACATGAAATTTAAATTGCCACGAGGATGACTAGCATTTACTGCATCCTATAAAAGTAAATAAATAAAGCAATAAAAACACAACACATAGAATGATGATGCATGAAACTACTCGGCAAGTTTATTCTCTATGTTCTCTAGCTTCTTCCTAAGTTGCGCAATGGTCTTCTCCTGTTCATCCAATTTACTGCACATGACTCTCCCTAACTTATCAACAATGTCAACCAACTTATCCATTTGAGAGAGTAATTCGTCGGTGGTCTTGTGGACCATCGACTTGAGCTTCCCATCCCATGAGAAAGTCGAAGATGTTGGAGGAATCGGTCTCCAGGGATGATGTAGACGATGGTGGCTTACGGTGGATCGGTTGTGTGCTAACACAAAAGCATTCCTCATCAACCTCTTCTTCATCACTAAAACGATATGGATCAATGGGTTCATGGAGTTCTAGTGAAACGCCCGTGTCCCAATTTGTTAATATAACATAGAATATAAATGTAAAATGACTAATTTGCCATTATCAATCCCGGCACACGAGAATTATCAACTGAACACCCGTATCCCGAAATATCTAATTAAATTAACTAAAGCATGTGAAAGGACTGAATTGCCCTTTCTACCCGGGATACGACACAAATAAGACAATCATCATTTAATTACGCAATATATCATACAATAAGTAATACAATTCGAGTATGCAGCGGAAATACATAAACAAATATGTATGTATTGCATCCTATGGATCCAACCCGAGGAAAGCACCGCCACCTGCTGATAAGCACCACTGCTCAACGAACAGCTAACCTGTAAAAGTCTGTGAGGGGGTGAGACCAACCACTGTCTCGCCGCAAACAAATAAACCAATAATATACAGGTAATAGTAAACACAGTGCATAAACAAGTCACAATACACAACACAAGTCATCACCAGACTTCAAACCATCACTTATCATTACTTATTTTATTATCTTTGTTATTAGGTTTAAATATTTTATTAGGGCCCTCTACTGTGTGCGTCGAGCTCGGTCCCGTCTGATCAGACAACCAGGCATAAGCCAAAATACAATCAGGGCCCAAGCCCAAATACCATCATAGAGAGAGAGAGACAGACAGAGAGAAAGAGGGAGATAGAAAGGGGGAGATAGAAAGAGGGAGGTAGAACCGGTCATAACAGACCCCTATGCTAAACCGCATATACCATGCTAAACCGCATGAAATCCCGAGGGATATCACTTCCCGCTCGAACCAACCGGTCAACAGCCCCACAGTAGAATTGTTATAGTATTTTATTCTCAATTATGCTTAAAGAGTTTCGTGTACCATTACATATGATTGTCAAGGTTTGTGTGGATTTTACATCTTATTCTTAAGTCCGGGCCTCCAACCCGTAGTCCACCACACAAACCACAAAAAACCATATATCATGTTATTTAACACACAAAACAAGTCATGTTCGACAGGCATATTATATCACACTGGTACACAGGTCACAAAATCAAGCACACTGCATCAGAGGTATCATCAATAAGATACAAGGTGTAAGCAAGAACATCCACATAGCAGGCAAGCATGCATACAGCATTCAAGACCAAACAAATAATACCACTTTATATACCAAGACAAATAACCGTGCATTGTAGGCAGTAATGCATACAAAGGTTTATAAGTCCTCACCTGGGCCATATTAATTGTCTCGGAAGCCGAAGCCTCATTCCACCTCGACAATCCTATATTAATAACAAAATATAACCCCACATAAGGTCCACTCAAAACTATGCTAAAAACATGTCAATGTCGTGACTTTAACCCATATTATCTTTTGTCCTTAAGTCCGATTAAACAGATCATGTCCAGGCCTGTCCAGCCTTACAATCTTAGCCCAAAACTAAAAGTCCACTTAAGCTTAGATATAAAGTTTTATCTACCTTTGGGCCTAAGGCCCACATCCATAATAATTACCGAGTTTAATTATCCATTGGGCCTAAAGCCCATTCCCATAATAGTCATTGGGCCTAAGCCCATACACACTCCGCTTAACATTTATTGGGCCTAGACTCGGTCCGTTAACATAATCGGGACAAATTGAACTCCCGAGCCCAACCTTTTCGGCCTAATGATTCAAGACGCGTCGGAAATATATTCCGGCCACGCACTCTCAACTCGCAACTCCCGAATTCCACTAAAGTTCATTTATTACAAATTGCACATATTAAATGCATTTACACTACAAGATAGTACAAGAACCGAAATTCGCATCAAAGCCCGAGAATTACCACGTAATGCCGAAAAGACACTGTCTTGCCGGAACAGCAACCGAGCCTCGCCGAAAAATTCCCGAACTCGCCGGATTCCGGTCAGCCTCGCCGGAACAGTACACGTCTCGCCGGATCCGGTCATCCTCACCGGAATAGCCACCCGAGACGCAAACAAACCACAAAAACTGCCCAAAAACGAACACCACACAACCGGCTTTCAACTCCACAAACAACAAACACCAATAATCAAAACGAACAAGGGAACGAATTGAATAGTTGGATCCTTACCGGAACATGAGACAACCATCTCGGATCTATCAAACAACCAAACCACGACAACACTACTGCCACCACCTGAATAATCTGAGCAACACTGGTCACCGGAGGACAGACCCGCATGTTCTTTGTTGGAGCAAGATGCACTGAACCCGAGCACCTCTGTCGGCAACAACCCAATCACGAATACAACCCGCAGTCCAATCGACAACAAAACGGAAAGAAGAAAGAAGAAGCAAGAGATGGCCGGGACACTCACCAGACGACGGTGGCACAAGCTCTGCTCCTCTGCTGCCTCGTCTTCTCCGCCAACAACCTGAGGTAACTCGCCTCAACCTTTCCACACTCGACCCAGCAAACCGACCACCACCGAGACCCGAAAACACCAAAGCAACCCGATTCAGGGTTAGAACCAGAATTCGGCCAAAACGAAGACAAAAGAAAAGGAAGAGGGAAGAGTCGGCACTTACCGACCACAAGCGACGATGGCGGCGTGAGCACGACTGCTCGAAACTTGGTGGCGGCGGCGAACTCAGGTCCACCTCATCGCAAACCACCCCGCACCCATCCTCTATTCCGTGTCCCTAAGAAGCCGGCTGCAACTGTGGCGGTTCGAAGGGAAGAGAAAAACACAGCGGCAGCAGGGTTGAGATGGGTCGGGAAGAGAAGAAATTAAAGAGAAAAGAGAAGTAAAGAAATAAGAGTAAGAGGGGAAGATATGTGAATCAGTTTTTTAGGTAATCGTTGAGGGGACTTTCGGGAGAGAGGGGAGGAAGAACTGGGAGGAAATCGTGGGAGAGAGGTGAGGCAACGGCGGAAAAGAAAAGAGAAGGAGAGAGAAAAAAACGAAATGAAAGGAAAGAAAAGAAGAAGGGTTAGGGTTGCCGGCCTTGACCAAAACGACGTCGTTTTGGTTCAAGGCGCAGTCAACTCTTCCCATGGTCAACGCGCGCATAGGGTTTTAGATTTTGTTATTTTTTTCTTCTTTTAATCCAAAACGACGTAGTTTTGGCTAAAACTACCATAAACTCTACATTTCGCCCCAGAACTCCAATTTTCCCAAACAAACCGAATAACGATAAACTCTAAAAGTAAAAATAATATTCTCAAAGAGAATAAATTAATTATAACAATAATTTCTTAACCAAAGACTCCCAGAAATTCTGCAAGGGTAAAAGTGGAAATTAAATACCAAAAATTTTGAAAATTCCGTAAAAATCAATTAACGAAAAATCGGGGCGTTACATCTAGGGCCATTATTGCGGCAACATGCTTATGCACAGTCTCAAGTGCGGGGTTAGAAGGGGTCAAAGTGTAGGGTTCTATGGTAATTCCTAAGAATTTCGCGATATGAGTGATCAACCCTCCACATGCGATCTCGCCATCTCCTTTGCAAATATGAGCAAAATTTTGCAGCAACCAAAGTCCTCCATTGAGTTGTACCCATGTACCATGCAAAAGAGTACAAAAAGCTCATCACATTGCACCTTGTGTGCATCTTTGGTTCTTCCAAAGAAAGAGTGTGCCAAAACTCTGTGTAAATACCTCAGTGCATTGTCCTTAATGCACAAGTCATTAGCTAAGCCAGAGCCAGGAATATATGAATCATTGCAAATTGTGTCCATCGTGACTCTTCCATTAAAGCTATAGCTAGGAACTCGCCATCCTTCGGCATCAAAACCAAAAATCTTGTTGAAATCAATTAAGCTCATCTCGTCTTTCCTTGCAAGCCGAAACTTGACATAGCCGGGATGATGAATGTCCTTGAGATCCACGCCATACCCAAAAGTAGCAAGAAAATCATAAGTAATCTCCTCGTTTGACGGCCCTTTAATCTTGCAAAAATCAACTAGTCCTATGTTAGCAATGTACTTGCCAATCGGCTCCTCAAGATTGAAAGATTTAACCACCTCAAAATCAATGTACCTCGTAGGAATTAGAGGTCTCCTAATCAGCTTGTCAAACCTAGCGCGATTCTCTTCAGAAATCTTTCCCGGATTGTACTCGGTAAACTTAGGCATAGGCATAAAGCGCGGGGCATGGTCGGTGACGGTGAAGTTGGGTCGGCAAGGGTTGTTGTTGTTCTTGGGAAAATTCATCTTGAACTAGGGCTAAAGAGGGTAGGAGAAGAAAAAGAAATCAAAGAAAAATCTAAAGGATGCTAGGGGAGTAAAATCGACACTAGGTGTAAGGATGTCTAGAGCTTGAATGTTTTTGGTGTGGAAAAATATGGGGGTATGGGTGTGTATTTATAGGCTCTAGAGGAGGTGGAAAAAAGGGTGTTGGTGCCGACTTCTAGTCCTATGGGTACTAGGAATCCTCCTCAAACTAGTATTCAAAGTGGGTGTGTACTAGGATTCCTATTTCTCCAAGGATTAGAAAATCCCTAAAAATAAAATAAAAACTAAATCCTAATCCTAAAAACTATTGGAATACTAACCTATATATTTTTGTTGGCTGTAGGACTAACCAAAAGAAAACGCAAAGGGGCTGGTCAAAAAATCCAAGTCGGTTGCGTGTTCTTGGCCTCCTTGCTCTCGGGTCGGTGCGCCTTTGGTGCGAATTGGCATGCCTGGGTGTGCCGTCGGGTGCGCTGGTTGGTGCGCCTGCGGTTGTGCCGATTGGTGCGTCCGGGTGCGCCTTGGTGCGCCTTTAGGTGCGTCGTCCGGGCAGGTGGGTGCGTGCTGACCTGCGCGTTGGCGCGGCCTTGGTGCGTGCTGATGCGCGGGTTGGTGTGCCTTTACTAGCCCATGGGCGCGCTAATTGTCCTCCTTGTGCGCCACGGTGCACTAATCGGTATGTCCTCATCCCAAATTTTTTGTTTTTTCGATTTTTTTGTGTTTTTTCAATTTTTTTATTTTTATCTTTTTAATGAATTATGAAAAAGTGAAAAGTCCTAGGGTGCTAGAAAAATAAAGAAAATCCTAAAAACTAATCCTAAAAATTGTCTCCTCTAATTTAGCCTAGTTTGTTATGAGCTTGCCATCGGAACCTAAGGGTAAGTGCTAAATATATATGAATGCATCAAAAACAAATAAAATCCAATAAAGCACTCAAGCAAATCATCACACAAATTACGCAGAAAAGTAAAAGTTTGAGTTTAAGAAAAGCTTCTCTGTTTAATTTGATGAAGAATTCGTCTTGGCCCTTCCTCAGTGTGGTTGATCTCTCCTCAAAAAATTCCTTCTTTTTTGCAATCTGCATAGACTCAAAAACAAAAACAAAAAACAAAAATTAATAAAAGTAAAAGGCGCAAAACACTAAACTACCTTAAATTGTGGGTTGCCTCCCACACAAAGCATTTTTACTGTCGTCTTAGCTGAACTAGATGGATGGGCGGTTATGGTGGATCATGAAGCTATCCGGTGAATGGCCACCCATGAAAATCGCCTTGATACTGGACATGATCATAATTGAACTCATCCTTCGGAATGTATCCCATGTGATATAGATAATCAACGAACTCGTCAAACCAAGGAGGCTTCTTTGTGGATATCGCATTGACCATGGCGAGGTAATCGTCCAGCAGTGCATCATTGATCGGTTTCTCCTCTTCTTGCTTCTCATCTTTCTCCAATTGCAATCTTGATAAATGATCAGCAACTAAGTTCTCCGTTCCTTTCTTGTCCTTGATCTCTAGGTCGAATTCTTGCAACATAAGAATCCATCGAAGAAGTCGCGGTTTCGCATCTTTCTTCTGGAGCAAATACTTCAATGCAGCATGGTCCGTGTGAACAATCTCCTTGGAACCCAAAAGGTAACTCCTGAATTTGTCAATTACAAATACAACAGCTAATAACTCCTTCTCTATAGTTGCATAATTAACTTGAGCATCATCTAGAGTCTTGCTTGCATAATAAATGGAGTGCATCTTCCTATCTCGGTGTTGTCCTAAGACTGCGCCTACAGCATAGTCGCTTGCATCACACATAATCTCGAATGGAAGTGAATAATCAGGGGGTTGAATGATGGGTGCCGAAATCAGCTCCTTCTTGAGCTTGTCGAATGCTTCCATACAGTGTTCATCAAAGACAAAAGGCACATCTTTATTCAAGAGATTACTAAGAGGTTTGGCTACCTTTGAGAAATCCTTAATGAATCTTCTGTAAAATCCGGCATGTCCAAGAAAACTGCGAATCGCCATGACTGAATTCGGTGGAGGTAAGGTCTCTATCACATCTATCTTGGCTTTGTCTACTTCAATCCCACGTTCGGAAACTAAATGTCCAAGAACAATTCCTTCTTGTACCATAAAATGGCATTTTTCCCAATTAAGCACCAAATTAGTCTCCTCACATCTTGTAAGTACCTTTGATAGGTTAGATAAACAATCCTCAAATGTTTTCCCGTAGACGAAAAAGTCATCCATAAAACCTCCATAATCTTCACTATATAGTCAGAGAAAATCGCCATCATGCATCTCTGAAAAGTGGCTGGTGCGTTGCACAGCCCAAAAGGCATCCGTCAATAAGCAAAAGTTCCATACGGACAAGTGAACGTCGTCCTCTCTTGATCATTTGGGTGAGTAGGTATCTGAAAGAAACCCGAATATCCGTCCAAATAGCAATAATAAGAATGCTTAGCCAGTCGCTCATGCATTTGATCGATAAACGGCAATGGAAAGTGATCCTTGCGTGTAGCACTGTTCAGCTTCCTATAATCGATACACATTCTCCATCCTCTAACAGTCCTCGTAGGAATCAACTCGTCATCTTTGTTCTCTACCACTGTCATTCCTCCTTTCTTTGGTACCACGTGAACTGGGGCTACCCATTCACTGTTAGAAATCGGATATACAATCCCTGCATCATGAAGCTTAAGAATCTCCTTTTTCACGACTCCCTTCATATTCTCATTAAGCCTCCTTTGACTTTCAATGCTCAGTTTACTACCTTCCTCAAGCAAAATCCGATGCGTGCAGAATGTAGGACTAATTCCCTTCAAGTCCTCAACAGAATATCCAATAGCTTTTCTATGCTTCCTAAGCACATCAAGTAGCATCTCCTCCTCTACTTTACTCAACTCGACATTGATAATAACATGATATGTAGAGTCGGGACCTAAGAATGCATACTGTAGCTTAGATGGTAATGGTTTCAGCTCTACCTTTGGCACGCTCCGAACCTCTTTCTTCTCTTCTCCAATCATCTCATAGCTCTTGTTTTCGGTCGCTTCCAATGGTGGCGTGGATTGCAAAATTTCTGCACTTTGGGCAATCTCCAAATCGTCATCTTCAGTAGTGCCACTTGTCACCAAGCAATTCAAGAGTGGATCATCACTACTCGCTACTTTGCTCACTTCCTTCACGACATCATCAATAAAATCAACCCGGAAACAACTGTCTTCTTCAAGTGGTCCTTCGGTTGCACGGAAGACATTGAACTCGATTTTCTCATTCCCAATCCTTAAAGTAAGCTTTCCATCACGAACGTCAATTTGAGCTCTAGCAGTAGCTAAGAACGGCCTCCCAAGAATAATCGGCATTTGAAAATCAATCTTCATGTCGAGCACCACAAAATCGACTGGTACAAAGAACTTCCCAACCTTGATTGGAATATCGTCCAATATCCCTACTGGATACTTGACAGATCGATCCGCAAGTTAAAGAGAGATGGTAGTTGGCTTCATATCTCCAAAGTCAATCTACTCAACAATTCGCTTTAGAATAAGACTAATATTGGCTCCCAAATCACATAGAGCTTGCTCAATGCAGATAGAACCAATATTGCAAGGAATAGAGAAACTTCTAGGGTCCTTCAGTTTCGACGACAACTTGTTCTGTAGCTTCCTTTTCCTGGAAAGGATTTCCTTGAGAAATTTAGCATAAGCAGGCATTTGAGAAATTACTTCAGTAAATGGAACATTAATCTGCATTTTTTTAAATGTTCAAGAAATCTCCCAAATTGTTCGTTTTTGCCTTGCTGAAGTCGTTGAGGGAATGGAACCGGTGGTTCATAAGCTTTGACTTCAGGCCATATCTCCTTCGGTTGCTCTCTTTTATGCTTCGCTAGCTTCCACTTGGGAATCCACTTCTCTTGCTCTTGCTTCTTTTCCTCTACTCCCTTTTCAGGTAACTGCTTCTCTACTTTCGGTTGCTCATCTTCTTCTTCTTGCTTAATGATGGTGTCGGCTTCATCTTCATTAGCTGGATAGGGATCATCTAATTGCTTGCGGCTTCTAAGTGCTACAGACTTGACTTGCTCTCTTGGATTGACTGTGGGCTATCCCGGTAGGTTTCCTGGTGTCCTTATGATCGCCTCTGCTTGCTGCGCAAGTTGCTTCTCAAACTTCTTTGAGCGAGTCTCCATATTCGCCATCTGATTGGTTAATCCTTGCATCATCTCCGTTTGCATACGTTGAGTCTCCATTATGGCTTTCATCATAGATGTAAGATCCATGTCTTGATTTTTCGAAATTTGCATGCTTGAACTCTTCTGCCCATAATCGTTCCTTTGAAAGTTGCCTTGCTGGTTCGGGTTGCTCTCCCTCCATGTGAAAGTAGGATGATTCCTCCATTCCGGATTGTATGTGTTGGTATAGGGTCCTTGTTGTTGTTGGCGTTGATGAATGTAGTTCATCTGCTCAATCGTCAAGTCGTCTCCGGTTGGACAATTCATTGAATTGTGTCCAGCACCTGCACATTTATCACAAATTAAACTCGGCATAACAGCAGCAACACATGATTTCACCTGCTGACTCAAAGAATCTATCTTTGAATTAAGCATTGTCACTGTCTCCACTTCTAGAATTCCAGCTACTCGCTTGTTGTTTGATCGTGAAGAGCTCTGGTAACTGTTACTCGCCATCGTCTCCAACGTCTGATACGCCACATCGGGTGCTTGCGCCATGAATGCCCCTCCTGAAGCTGCGTCCAAACTCGTGCGCAAAGGCTCATTTAAACCAATAAAGAATGATTGAACTACAAGCTATTCGGGTAATCCATGTTGTGGGCATCCTTGAATAAGATCCTTGTAATGTTCCCATACTTCACAAAAACTTTCTCCATCAAATTTACAGAATTATGTAATCTTCCTTCGGATACGTGCTGCTTTATCAGGTGGATAATATTTGGCAAGAAAAGCCTTTGAAAGCTCCTCCCACGTCTTGTATGTTCCAGCTGCTCCTGACTTCAACCACTTCTTAGCCTTGCCTCGCAAAGAAAACGGGAATAAACGAAGTCGAATTGCATCATCAGTCGCCCCATTGGTCTTGATTAAATCACAAATCTCCGTAAACGTCTGTAGATGTTCATTCGGGTCCTCATTATCCAAGCCTCCAAATTGTTCCTGTTGCCCCATGTGAATGAGTGCTGTCTTCAGTTCGAAATTGTTGGCATTGATCGCTGGCCTTGCAATGCTCGACTGCACGATATCCAAACTCGGTGTCGCATAGTCACGCAATGTCCTGTTCCCTTCTTCTGCCATGGTGACTGTCTCGAAATTATCTGCTACAACTTCTGCTTCCTCTTCTATTTCAGTGTCTTGAAGAAACTCCACAAGCTCTACAATTTGCTTCTGCTTTCGCTTGTTCGCGCGTAGTTGCTTGTGTAATGTTCTCTCGATCTACGAATGATCTCAGGAATTGAACTCGATGAAGCACCGTTTCCCGTCTTGGGCATCAACCAAAATCAACAACACTATATAAAAAAGAAAAACAAAAATCGATTAAAGAAAATAAAAAGGGATAAAAAGAAACTAATGCGAAAAATAAAACCTAAAGTAATCTAGCTGTAATCTCAATAGTATTAAAACCGTTTGTTCCCCAGCAATGGCGCCAGAAAAGCTTAATGCGTTTTATTTACGCGTGACTTTATCAAATTTATAATTCTTGATCAATTCGCAACACGACACACAAATAACTCACGAGTAAACGCAACGATTGTTAACTGCAAGCGCACAGTGTACTATGTAGTGTAGTAGTCTAATCAAGGTCGATCCACGGAACAAGGGAAATTAATACTACCTAATGTCACAACTGACGATTATCTAGGCAAGTCAAATAAAAGATGGTGTAGGGTGATGTCGACTAGGCTAGAAGAAAAGAAATAAAATCGCAAACTTAATCTAAGGTGAAGTTCTATCAATATCTAAAGCAATCTAGAAAATCGGGGTTCACATAATTACTATCTAAGTTTATTATGCTTGGAATCGATTACTCCTATTGATGTGTGATTGTGGGCAATTGTTTCTAATGTCTTATCCTCAGCTCTCGCATGTTGAATCAAATATTCAGCAAAGATTACTACCTAGCTCTCGCATAGCCTAGCATCAATACTAAACTCATTAAGCACAAAACAATCAATCAAACCCTAAGAAACTATCAGCTCTCACATATTTTGGCATCAATCAATCTATGTTCTTCTAGGTATCATCATATACATCACACAGCTCTCGCATGTTGCAATCAATAAGAATCAATCCAAAGTAGATAATAAAATCGGCACACATAGATTGAACATTCAACACAATCAATTGAATAAACATCAATTCATATATAATAAAACCATAGAAGTAGTTGGCTACATCTCTAATCCTAGACTAGAGAATTAGTTCATCATAATAAAATAGCAAATCATCAAAATCTCACAAGAATTCATCAAGTAAACAATTAAACAGAAAGAGAATCGAATAAAAGAGAAAGTAGTGAAGCCGGGTAGCCGATTTGAGTTGGTGATGATGGCGTCGACTTGTGCTCCTCTGGTGACGACTTCTACTGCAATTGGACTGGTGATTCTGTGACTTTAAACCTTCAAATCTTGCTGAAAAAATATTGAATTGTTGTGGGGAATAACCTTTGAAATTGGATCAGGAATTCGGCACCACCTAGAGGATCCAAAAGAGTGAAAACCCTAACCCTACTAGTGTGTGTGACCTAATAGCTAACCAATTCGGCAGAGCTTCGCCCTCTGACTTCTGCCTCCTGAATATGTCGACCTAAGGGGTCCTTTTATACTGTCTTTAGCTGCTGGAAGTCGGTGGGACACTGCTACTTTGAATGGAAATTGAATTCTTGACTTGCACTCCAAGTTGGACTTTTGCCTGTTTTCTGACCCGAAATTTCGTGCTACTTAACTCCAAGAAGACATCCAAACTGGGCATTGGACACTTCGACAAATTCTAAATAATTCTCTCAGCTTTCTTTCTATAAAAAGAACTCTTCAATTGGACTTCTGTAGCTCAAGATATCGCCGAAACACTGGGCCTGGGTCGGCACAAAACAATCTGCATCTTGGGCTGGATTTAAATAATTACTGCTCCTTGTAGACCTGTCCAAAAATTATGAAATTTAATCCACAATAAGCGCTGGAAGTCTATTTTTGTGTCCAATTGGTCTCACTTAATTTCGATGCCTAGAACTCCCGAAATCTTCAAAATTGTCAGCTATGCTCACTGCAGAAAGTTTCCTAAATTGGGTCTGGTTTCCAAACTTGGCTAAAAGGCTTCTGTTCTTCAATAAAAACGATAAATTCCTGGTAAAAACACTTAATCAGAAAAATTGAAGTACTAGTTGACACAATGCATGAAAACATACAATAATATAAAGATTATACACATAATCGATCAAGAATACATAGTAAAAGCCATTCAAAACCATCATAAAAATACTAACATTTAGATGTTATAAAGCAACCATTAATCTCATGTTTAAGAAGGATTTAAGGGAGGTTGCATGTCAGCAAATTGCTCGCTTCTTTTACACAAGTGCATTTCCATTTAATTGTGTCAACAATCCAGGATTCACAAAGGCAATGGATTTGGTGGTAAAATATGGACCTAGGTTCAAACCTCCTTCCTACCATGAGATCAGGGAGACGTATCTGAAGCAAGAAGTTGATAATACTTTGAAAATGCTTGAGGAGTATAAAGTTGGATGGAGGAAGAATGGGTGCTTAATTATGTCTGATGGTTGGTCAGACAAGAAACGACGTTCTATTTGTAACTTTTTGGTGAATAGTCCTAAAGGGGCAATCTTTCTATCATCATTGGATACAACAGATTTCACCAAAACGGCAATCAAAGTTTTTGAAATGCTAGATGAATTTGTGGAGAAAATTGGAGAGGAAAATGTTGTTTAGGTGGTTATAGATAATGCTGCTAATTATAAAGCAGCTGGGGAGTTATTGATGCAAAAGAGAAAAAGTTTATTCTGGACACCTTGTGCTGCTCATTGTATTGATTTGATACTGCAAGATTTTGAGAAGAAATTGGAGATTCATCAAGTCACAATTGCAACAGGGCAAAAAATTACCACATATATATATTCTAGGACCATGCTTCTTGCCATGTTAGAGGCATAAGGATAGGAGATTTGGTTGATTTTACACCAAATCTTCTTGCAGAAAGTGTAATGAGGAGGCCATGACTCCTTGGTTTGTATAGGGCAATGTGATGTAGCATCTGATACGCCCAATAAATAGGACTTTTCTCCATCATGCATGCAATTAGCCACAAATTAGAATTTTTGATATCAGCCAAGTGCCAAGGATGCGGCAGAATTACTCTTGTGATCATGTACATTATTGCCCGGGCAAGAGGATTTGATTGCTGATAAGTTCCCTTCTTGGCTGAACCATACACAACTCTCACTTCTTGACTGTACGTTGGAGCTCCTTTGATATTCACTCTTAGCCCAGATCTTGTGTTGTAGTGCTTGATCGAGCCTTTCTTCAATTTCAACACTTCTCGAATAAGGTCAGTAGTGACTCTGATCTTCTTGGCCCAAACAATGCCCTCCACATACTGAACCACTTCATTACTATCCATCATTATACACAGATTCTTGTAGAATTTAATTATATTGTCCTCATCTGCTTGTGTCTTCAAGGTTGCCAAGTAGTGAAGCCTATAGTGCTTCAAGATGGGTGTGACTACAAGAGCCTCAAAATCCGCTAAGACAACATTGTAAGTCTTAGCCAGAGTCTTGAATTTACTAGATCCATCCTCCTTCTTCAGTTTTCCATCAGTCATGACTCAGCCACTACTTGCTTTGGCTTTCTTTTTGGGTGGTTCAGGAATCTCTTCTTCTTCTTCCTCTTCGGGTTCCTGGTCCTCCTCATCATCAACATCAACAGCTTCTTCTTCTTCCTGCTGCTCTTCATTCTCAGCTTCTTCATCATGGTTTTCTTCCTCTGCATCATGATTATCCTCCTCGGCATCATCTTCTTCTTCTTCCTCTTCTTGATTCTCTTCATCATGCTCTTCTTCTTCATTGACACTGTCATTTTCCTCATCCTCTTCTTTCTCAGACTCCTCTTCTTCTTCTTTGTCAGAGTAATAGCTTGAGATGAGATAATTGTTGGGGTCATCTTCCAGTTCTGGTTCTTCTTCAACCAGATCGTTTGTAGCAGATTTATAACTCATAGTTTTCTCTGAGTCACTGCCGTTTGTTCTCTTCCTTTTCTTGGAAGATTCTGCCTCAACCATCTCTTCATCATTTGGGGCTTCATCTGAAACAAAGTCAATTAAGTGAACTTGAGTGTCCTACTTCTTATTCTTCCCTGTCTGCCTGATAATGCCTCTATCAAGCAGGCTGGCACTTGGTTTCCTCATCGCAAGAATTTTAGTTTTTTCTAGAAACCACATCTGCACTTTGCTTTTTTCCCTTCTACAACTTTACGCTGCTTTTCCAGCGCCTTCCTATTGTCAGATTCAGACTCATCAAGAGCCTCTTCATTGTCATCCTTCTCCTCTTTATTTGGTTTTTGTCCAACCAGATCATCATTTATCTTTAGTGCTTCCTTTTCCGTACCTTCCGTAATCTTAAGGATCTCTGAAGGTGTTAGACCAACTCGACTGATCTCTTTGGTGTTAGAACAATAGCCCTTCGCTAGGGGGGGTGAATAGCGATAATCGAATTAAAACGAAACAGGCAGGAATCAAATGCGGAATTAAAAGATTGAAGGACACAAACAATTTATCCTGGTTCACACACACTCTACTAGTGTGGCTAATCCAGCCCTTCAAGTCTCACTTGAAGGTTTCACTATCTAGTGTTAAGCTTACGGGTGCTTAACAAACCGTTACAACCTAGGAATTCTAGTCACAAGAATCCTAAACCTGAGAGTTCAAGTCACATGAACCTCAGCACTCTTGCTTGAAGATACCTCACTTCAAGACTTCTCATACAGGAAGATATACCCTCTCCCTATGAATCTCAACAAGGGAACTAACCTCCCTTAAGGTGTATGAATATACAATTCAATCACTCAAACAAAGAACTCTCTCAAAGAGCAGATATGAGTATACAAGTAAAGCTCTAAAAGGCAACTCTCAAATCCTCAACAGGTATTGGCTCAATAAAGATTTCTATAAATGTATGGAATGAATGCTTGAACATAGAGAGTTGATTCGTTTTAAAACAGAGCTAAAAATGCTCAATTTATAGCTCTGAAAAGTTATAGAGCCGTTTTAAATC
>JAKUCV010006546.1:56670-75498 GCA_028386065.3 Turnera subulata
CTTGAATGGTTTCTTGTGCTTGAGGATTGGTTTGACTTCATTTCTTTATGCTTCTTCTTTGTCATGATCTTGAATTGGTTTGTCAATTATCAAAACCTGTAATGAATGAACCATGAAGACATAGGTTCTAACAATTTCCCCCTTTTTGATAATGACAAACACCTAGAAGTATATGCCAATATTAGAGGTATATGTTAACACAATAGTTCCCCATATATGTTTCAATTTATGATTCCCCCTATCTAGATGCATATACTTCTTCTTATCTTCCCCCTTTTGGCATTAGCAAAAAGAAATGATGATGCATATATTTATTCTTCCCCCTTAAGATATGATTTATAATTCCCCCTAAGTTCATGCATATGGTAAAGTATTTTATGGAAAACAAAGCATAATGGATAATAAGGATAAGGGTTCAGAAAGATGGTTCCTAGTTCCCATCATTATCATCATCTTCATCAGTAGCTTCTTCCTCACTATGTTACTTCTTCAGCAAGCCTTATTCCCCCTTTCTCTTGGTCTTAGTTAGGGGTACCTGCCAAACATAGTTAGACGTGCCTCGGGTGCTCAAGTTAGCAAAGATAATTCACTAGTTTTAGTAAGATGTAGCATGGGTGACAAATTTAAGGATAGTAAGATGGCCTCTACCTCCAAGAATTATTTTCTTGGATTTCTATCGTTCCGGAATGAAGAGGTATCTCCTTGTCGTAAGTATACCGGTCTCGAGAAAATGTCTTGTCAGTTGGACTTTGGTTGCCTCTGATGCCCAACTAATCAGACAGTAAATCCCGTGATGAATTAATAATGCAATTTAGGCTAGGATTTTCAACAAAGCAGATGATTGACTATCTGAAAAATTGGATGTTAGCAAAAAATGAATTTGCAAGTGTCAAAAAAAAAAAGGAGATTCTTGAAAACCGAAGCGGTTTGGAGGGGCCTTCCTCTGAACGTTATTCATGATACTCCAAGGATAGGTAGGGGTCACCTCCTGAACACTGCTGGACACTTTAGAAATTTTGTGGGGGTCACCTTTAGAGAGAAGAGGCAATGCAATTATGTTTCTATAAATAGACATACGTTAGAGCTTATTAAACACAGAAAGTTTATAATCCAATTTCAGAAAGAAGAGTTAGCAAAAATATCAAAAGCAAAAATGCCTTCCCCTTCCACCGTCTTTTTTGTTGAGGGTGCAAACGTAGGTAGGAGAAATCGGTTGGCCTTCAGCATAGTAAATGAGCAACAAGGACCATTGCCAGAGGAACTAGCAAGAATTCCTCGTCTTGTCTTCGTAGACGAGATTTATTCGTCTCGATTCTTTATCACCCCTATGGAAGAGGTCATCTTCCTGGATCATTAGCAAACCCTGCGAGTTTCCTACTACGGTACGGCTAATTCCACAATGTTTTTTTATCTCTGACAGGTTTCAGGGGCTTCAGTTGGAACCAACCTACCAGACTTTGAATGAGAGCAGTCATTACCAGATTACAATGATGGCTCAGAGCATTCCACGAGTATCTGGAGTAGCGCCCACTTGGCCAAAGGTTCCCCTTTTGGTGTGGAACTGCAGAGGTATCACAGCACGTTCCCAAGATTTTGTTCGAACCCTACGAGACCTGAAGAACCAATATAAACCAAATATGGTTCTGCTCACGTAGACTCAATGGCAGCAAACCGGAGACCACGGAGCTATCCCTCTTCGCTTTCCACCAACACAACGGTTCGAGCTTCTTGGCCAGAACAACTCAGGTGGAATGTGGTTTGCTTGGAATCATAGCATTAGGGTTAATATAGTGAATACTCCTAATGGCTTCACTGTAACAGCTGAACCGAATCGTTAGAAACAGATTATGATAGCTATGTACTCCTTTTTTTTTATGTGATTTGTAATGTAATATAAATGATGTAATGATGTAATCAAGTGTGTGAGTGTTTTAAGATCCATCAGCTGTACTCAATCTTTGTAATCAGTAAAAGTGCTTATGCTTTCAGCATGTGTATGACATAAACTTCTTTCATGTGAATGTTCATCAAACAAGCTAGTGTTTCTCAATTCGATCAATTGTGCACTAACTACATGCTTGGCTTAAATTGAAAGAAATCTGAATATTCTTCCTGAAACACTTATTCATGAACATGCTACCTAAATTTCTTAACTTAAATGAGAAGGTTAACTTGTTTCAAAGCTTGTGAGAATACATTAAAGACACAACATCGATGTTCAAGAATGAGATATCGATGTTTTTGACCATTAGACAGAATTTTTTTTAAACAGCTTGGAATGAATAACATCGATGTTTAAAGACTACTGGATAAATAAAATTCTTACCGAACATCGATGTTTGATACAAAACATCGATGTGCATGCTTGATTTATGGCTTGGCAGTTCTCATGGGAACATCGATGTTGATCACAAAACATCGATGTTTTACAGCTACTGGTTGGAAAATCAGGTGAGCTGAAAATCACAGAACATCGATGTTGCTTGTTAAACATCGATGTTGTCACCTATTGGTACAGTTTTGCACTATCACTTAGTCTTGAATTTTGGATGCTTCTTTGGTCATTTGCTTGGAGCATCCGCAATCAAGGTACCAAAGTACACTTGATGCCTTCAAGCATACTTGCAAAACAAATCAAAAGGATTTTGGTACCCAAATCTTTTTGAGTCCTTGGTGGTTAGAAACATGGCGATGATGGTCCTCATCTTGTGCCCAATGTCTGTGCCTAGTAAAACATACCGGGGCAATGTGTCCTATCCTATTACAATAGTGACAAATAACATTAGGATTATGCATTCTCCTAGGTTGATAGTAGTTGTTGTTTTGTCTATGTTTGTAATCTCTACTTAACTTGTTTTGCCTAGGTAAAATCTTGTTTTCCCTAAATTGAGTCACATGTTTCCTAGGTTTAGTAAAATGAGAACTTTCATTTTTAGCGCTGTGTACATGTGGTCTTGTAACATTAGCATTTGATCTAACATTGTAAGCATACAATTTAGCATAGTGAACTTTTCCACTACTTGCATTTGGTTTGGCATTTTGAGCATATGACCTTCTATGATGAGTACATGATCTTGTGCCATGAACATGTGATCTAATATGATAAGTAGAAGATGAAGCATCATTTTTATGTGTCTTAGCATTAAGCACAGTAGGTTTGACATCATTTGACACATTAGATGCACATAATCCTTCTTTTTGTGTTGGACTTCTTTGTTGTCCTAGGAGAAGATTAAGACCATCTGTGTCATTTGTGGATTTCTCTAATGTTTTCTTCAAATCATCAACTTGATGCTTAAGAGATTCATTCTTTTTCCCAATTCAACACAAGCACATACATTAGAGGAGATCTTCTCATTAAGTTCATTGCAAGACATACTAAGAGCATGCTTTTCCTTTTCAAGCCTATCAATTTCACTTGATAACTTATCCTTATCATGTGATAATAATTCTACATTATTTTCTAAGGTCTTGTTCTGTTTCTTTAAGTTCTTATTAACATTTGAGACAGAAATGAATTTACTATACAATTCACTAAATGCATCTTGCAACTCTTCAAATGTATAATCATCATTCGAATAGGAAGTACTTACCTCTTCTGGAGATTCTTCCTTTGCCATGAAACAAGGGTTGACAGTCTCATCTTGCTTGTTGTCTGTTTCCTTATAGATGACTCCCAGCATTTCCCACATCTCCTTGGCTGTTGTGCAGTGCGAGATCATTTGATAGTCATTCGGATTGATCGCACATTGAAGCATGTTTATCGCCTTGGAGTTGTTTTCGATTCTTTGAATGGCATCTACGTTGTGCTCCACTTTCGTCCTTGATGGGATTTGAACACCATTCGTTATCATTAGCCAAGCTGCAAAGTCATTGGCTTGGATGAAAATTTTCTTCCTTTCCTTCCAATATGTATAATCTGTTCCGTCGAAGAATGGTGCCTGGGTAACGGATTGCCCTTCAGTGATTCCTGCATACAAATAACTTGAACAAGCCATAGAAACTTTCCTCTCAAACGGTTAGGTCTTTCAGAGAGTTAGGCTCCGCTACCAATTGTTAGAACAATAGCTCTTCGCTAGAGGGGGGATGAATAGCGATAATCGAATTAAAACGAAACAGGCAGGAATCAAATGCGGAATTAAAAGATTGAAGGACACAAACAATTTATCCTGGTTCACACACACTCTACTAGTGTGGCTAATCCAGCCCTTCAAGTCTCACTTGAAGATTTCACTATCTACTGTTAAGCTTACGGGTGCTTAACAAACCGTAACAACCTAGGAATTCTAGTCACAAGAATCCTAAACCTGAGAGTTCAAGTCACATGAACCTCAGCACTCTTGCTTGAAGATACCTCACTTCAAAACTTCTCATACAGGAAGATATACCCTCTCCCTATGAATCTCAACAAGGGAACTAACCTCCCTTAAGGTGTATGAATATACAATTCAATCACTCAAACAAAGAACTCTCTCAAAGAGCAGATATGAGTATACAAGTAAAGCTCTAAAAGGCAACTCTCAAATCCTCAACAGGATATTGGCTCAATAAAGATTTCTATAAATGTATGGAATGAATGCTTGAATGTAGAGAGTTGATTTGTTTTAAAACAGAGCTAAAAATGCTCAATTTATAGCTCTGAAAAGTTATAGAGCCGTTTTAAATCCACCCAAAAACAATCTTAAACAAAGCATAGTGGGTGCTAAAAAGTTGTCAGGAATAACGGCCATAACATCGATGTTTTACTGCTCAACATCGATGTTTTGTCCAACAAATTTGAATTTTTGGACTAACGGTAACTGGAACATCGATGTTTTAAATCCACAACATCGATGTTCATGGCTCGAAAAACATTTTTATGCTTGGAAGTATGTTATGTTATGCATGAGCAAAATTCATCTTATTTTGAGCCAATGTCCTAGAAGAGTTGAGTGTTATACCTTGTACAATTTATGGATCTAACGCTTCTTTCTTGGCTCTTCAATTCTTGTGCTCATTCACTTTGATCCTTTGCTCTTGAATGGTTTCTTGTGCTTGAGGATTGGTTTGACTTCATTTCTTTTTGCTTCTTCTTTGTCATGATCTTGAATTGGTTTGTCAATTATCAAAACCTGTAATGAATGAACCATGAAGACATAGGTTCTAACATTTGGAGCCTTCAATTGGTACATCCTTTTGCACAGTAAGAATAGTGTCACCGACAATTACATTCATCTCAGTGGCTTCAACTCCTTCTAGAGATTTGCTTTTGACGATAACCACATCCTTCTCTGAATCCTTAGCTGACTCATTTTCAACTACAGGCGCTAGTTCGCGGATTAATTCTGCAAGAAATGTCTTGGCTTCATCGGACCCAAGCTTTCCAAATTTGCTGAAAATAACATGTACAAGAGAGTCAATTTCTCTTGCAGTAGGATTTTTGGGTAGAATTCTGGTAGCACTAGAAATCTGTGCTATTACTTCGACTTCTCCTATAGAGTTCTGATTATAAAATATGAGTCTAATGAGGCTGCAACAACTCTCTTTGAAGTCTCAGGGTCGAATGTGATTCCTTGTGTCCATTCCTGCAAAGGTGTCATCATTGGCATGATAGTAGACTCCTTTTCAAAGGATTTGGTTTTTTCAGCAACCAAATCCTTGACTCTTTTGCGTGTCATCTTCAGTCTATTTCAGCTCAGCAGCAAATTCCCTTATTTTTTTAGCTAATTCAATATCAACATCACAGACAATTCCTGATGCACCTCCTTCACCTTCTGGTATCATAGGTCCCACACACATCTAAGAAATATTCTCTAGCAACTCTTTCACTAAACTCGCCAAATCTCTTCATTATGCTAGACATCACAGTATTCACTTCATTAGCTACTGGTGTAATAGATAAAATTCTACTAGCACCCTATATATTATCTAATGCCCACTCTTCAGCCTCATATAAAGCATTGACAATAGGATGTTTCTCTCTAGATGGAAGAATATTCATTTTGGCATATTTAGGATCATAGATTCTTTCTATTGCTATCCTAGTAGCATTTGAAACAGGAGGCGGAGGGTCAAGAACACTACCTGGACCCTTAGGTTTCTTTTCCTTTGACCTCTGAACTCATTTGGCTTTTTCGATTTTCTTTTTCATCACTTCGTCAGCCTTGAATTTCTTCAAGCCTTCAGCAACAATCTTCTCTGTTGATGTTAGCCCAGTGCTGACTGTCTTCTTCTTCTTTTCTGCCTTTGAAGAAGATTGAGGTTGTGATTTTATGGAGGTCTTTGATGTGACGACAGTTTTTGGCTTCGTCGGAGTTATCTCCTTGGTAGGTTTATTTGGTTTTGGGGTTTTGGCTTCTTTAGCACAATCTCCCTTTCCAGTACATGTCTTCATGTCGAAAATTTTTGAGAGTTTAGGTGTTCTAGGGTTTCTGAGTTGAGAGAATCCTTGAGGGAGATAAACTCGAGTTTATGAAGGAAGTTGAATAATGTAAGAGAGAGAAAGTAGTTCACGGGTTATAGGGAGCGGTTTATTGCATTAACTCCTCCACTTCCTTTTGTTCCCTTCGTCGGACATGGGGAACTAAAAAATAACTTCCATTTGCAGAGCACAACTAATATGTCTCTGCCTTTTCCACTAATTGTAGGTTAATAACTGCTAGCAGTTAACAAATGGTTTTTCTTAAAAATCATATCTTCACAACTTCAGCAGATAGATGATTTCTTGTGAAACCATATCTTCAACAAATTGCCAACTTAGCTTTTCTGATGATTTGAGCACCTTATGAAAGTGTCCTCATTTGCTCGAATACATAGTGCTTGTATGCAAGTGTTATGATTGTAATAAACTAATGTGACGATGCATGAATCATATATATATATATGCAAATATGGTTTATCCAGCAACCAGATCTACTTACATACATTTAAGGTAGCTTGCACATGCCCAGTTTCAAGTCTGATTTTTGTAAATTGCTCCTCTTTGTGTCTCGTGTAAAGATGTCAGCAATCAGATGGCCTTGATACCAACATCATACATCACACAATTTGAGCTGATTCAGTTCATCTTGCATTGTATTGACCTAAACTTTCTTCTTGAATGGCATCATGTACGTTTTTGGGTTCAACATGTGACAAGAATGCAAGATGTGTGTTCACATTTTACATAGAGGACCTTGTAGTCACTCCTCTAGAGATGTCACCAAGAATAGCATCAGTTGATAGTCCTTTAGGTGCTTTGACATTTCCAGAAATTTGCTATGAAGTTGATGCATGTCCAGTAAGATTTGGTTTTTCTCCAACCAGATCTGACAGATTGTCATGTTTAACACAAGTAGTTCCTTATTTTTTTCTTCAGATGAAATATCTATGTTTATAACCTGTGGTTGAACTTCGAGAGTAACATCTGCATCTTCATCATTACTAAGATCACAAGGGTCAATTTCATCAAAAACAACATGCATGGTTTCTTCAACAATCATAGTATTCTTATTATAGACTCAATAAGCTTTACTAGTTGTGGAGTAACCAAGAAATATTCCATCATCAGATTTGGCATCAAATTATCCAGATTATCTTTGGCATTCAAAATATAGTATTTTGATCCAAAAACCCAAAGGTATGTGTGAGGACCCGACCAAAAATCAATTTGATCCCTCACTACATCAAAGGAGTCACTCTGAACATCCAAATTTGACCCATGAATATTCCTCTAGTTTCGATTTTAAGTTGGCTCAAACCTTAAGATTAATGAGATGATTTGGTCTTGGCTAAGGCACACTTAGGATTTATTTTAGAGGAATACATATTTTATGAATTAGGATTTATATGTTGGAACCATAGGATTAATGAGATGATTTAATCTTAGGATGAAGATATACTAAAGCCTAATTCATTAAAATACTATCCCATTTTATTCATTTGGGCTTTCTTGTTTATTTTAACTTAATTATAATGAGATGATTTATTTTTGGGTTAAGTATGAATTTGAGGGCTTAATTTAATGAAATGTGGACTTTCCAGAGTTGAACAACCCACAAACACAATACTTGCAGATTAATTTTAGCTCTAATTTTCGTGGAAAATCAGAGTTAAATCATCCTTTAATAGTAAATGTGTTTTGGATATGTGTAATCAATAAGTTAGGAGATGATTGGGGGAGTACTAATCAAGAAAAGAGGTGATTTTGGGTTGATTAGGGGTTAATTACACAGTAGAATCAAATCAGGGAGGAATTAGGGGAAACCGGGTGCAAAAAAGGAAAGAACGGGGAAACACGGAGGTGCCGGGCGATCTGTCCGATTTTCTCCCCTACGATTTTGGCCCAGATTTTTGGCTGAGACCTTGGTCATTAAGCAGGTCCACGCCGCTATACACCCTAGAACATTATAAGTAGGACCCCCCACTCACATTACAAAGGATCAATCACTCATTATACACACACTCCCCATAAGCTTTGCTGCTTGGAGAAACTCCACTTCTCCAAGCCTAGAAATCTTCTTATAAGCAGAGACTCTGGTGAAATTTCATGGGAAGCATCAACAATAATTCAGCAAGGGTAGAGCAAGAGGAGATTAACAATTGAGCTAAGGAACGGGAAGAAAGTGGGTAAAGAACACAACCCAATTCAAGGAGCTAGAGGAGGGCTAAAAGAGGTGTTCCTAAACTCTTTGATTTTATCATTTGCTTGATGATTTGCTGTTGCTTTTGATGATGTGACTGCTGTGATGTTGACACAAGAACTACGTTGGCTTTGAACCCGGTCGCCGGGGTACGTAGGTGGTCTCTAGCGGTAGAGACTCAAGCCCAATTATTTTATTTTCTTTTTTTATTCCAATTCAATTTCTTTTCTTTTTGTGTTTTGTTTTCACAATATGCACACTTGCACAAGGCATGCATGTATTCTTCAATTGCACAAAGTTTCGCCCCAAGACGGATGGGTGCCTAACACCTTCCCATCCGTGACGAACCCCCGAATCTCATGTCTTTGGTTTGCTATGATTAGTTGCTTAAAGGAGTCATTCAAAGGTTTTTCCCAAATTTTGCCCTTAATAAAATTTGGGTGGCGACTCCATTGACATGGGATTGACCCGAGGAAGAAGATGAAAAGGAATAGGTGAGAAGGCCCAAGTGATTTTGGGTTGGGTTCTCACAGTTGGCGACTCCACTGGGGATTCTGAGGGTTTAAGAAACTTTGTGCAATCGTTGAATTCTGTATGCCTTTTTATGTGTCATCATGAGTGCCTTGTATTTATGAAAATTGATGTGAAGCCTTTACCGTAAGAGGGCGAGGGAATCCAAATCCACTACATGCTTTCCTTAAGTGATAGTGGTTTGAGTGAACCCGTTTCTCGATGCTTAGTAATGATGGGATTAATGGGCCTTGGACCTCATGCGATATCCATTATCACATGTGAGTAGGTCAACATATTCCCTAGCGGCAATCTCTAGCCCCCAACCAGCTGCATACTCTGAGCATTTAATGCATAATGAATCAATAAGTGGTACGTACATTCGGATGATTATTGTTGTGAATTCAAGTAAGTGTAAATAGAGTGCCCTCTTTCATCTGTATATACCTAAAAAAAAAGTGTGTCAAGAGATTCTATGGGTACCCGAGACTCTCACGCGTGCCTCCCCCAATACTAGGACAAGATGAGTGAAGACAATGCTCTCAAGTTGGATGAAGTCATGGAAGCCCTACTGAATGATCCGGTTGTGAGGGATGCATTGATAGCACTCAAACAAGGAAGGAACGCGTCCCCTGAGATGATGGGGTACAAATTTTGAAGCAAGGTGTGACACCCAGGGTCTACGAGGGCGGGAAGTGTACGACGATGTTGGGATGAGCATGGACAAGGAGCGGCTTCTAGCAGGCTTCTAGACGGAGGGGCATACGAATGAACAGAATCCACACCGGAATAGGAGCGATCCTGAGACTGTGTAGGGATGGGGCTGCACAGTTGGGGTGATTTCATAATTGTACGGGTATGGGACAGTATAATTAAGAATAGCTCAAATGAAGCGATTTCTAGGTTGTACATGTATGGGACTGTACAATCGAGAATAGCTTAAACGGTTTGATGAGTAGAAACTATATCAACAAGGTGTAGGCCCAAAAGTGCCTAAGAGGGGGGGGGGGGGGGGGGTAGGGTGAATTAGGCTTAACAACCTTTTTCGGACAGTGAGATTTGGTTTCTACGAATACCAAATCTTTGCAGAAAGATTTGGTTTTTGTGATACCAAATCTTTCAAATACTTAGCGAGTATGTAGAACAAGAAAGCGAGTACAGAGAGAGTAGAAGATTGTGAACACACAGATTTAGAGTGGTTCCCCCTCACCAGGTACTCCACTACTGATGCGTTTTATCTACGCGTGACTTTTTCAAATTTATAATTCTTGATAAATTCACAATACGACACACAAATAACTCACGAGTAAACGCAACGATTTTTAACTACAAGCGCACAGTGTACTATGTAGTGTAGTAGTCTAATNTGACTTTAAACCTTCAAATCTTGCTGAAAAAATGTTGAATTGTTGTGGGGAATAACCTTTGAAATTGGATCAAGAATTCGGCACCACCTAGAGGATCCAAAAGAGTGAAAACCCTAACCCTGCTAGTGTGTGTGACCTAATAGCTAACCAATTCGGCAGAGCTTCGCCCTCTAACTTCTGCCTCCTGAATATGTCGACCTAGGGGGTCCTTTTATACTGTCTTTAGCTGCTGGAAGTCGGTGGGACACTCCTACTTTGAATGGAAATTGAATTCTTGACTTGCACTCCAAGTTGGACTTTTGCCTGTTTTCTGACCCGAAAATTGCACGCTACTTTACTCCATTAAAACATCCGAACTGGGCGTCGGACTCTTCCGCAAAGTTCTAGATAATTTTATCAGATTTCTTTCCATAAAAAGAACTCTTCAATTGGACTTTATTAGCTCAAGATATCGCCGAAACACTGGGCCTGGGTTGGCACAGAAAAATCTGCATCCTGGGCTGGATTAAAATAATTGCTGCTCCTTGTAGACTCGTCCAAAAATTATGAAATTTAATCCACAAAAATATCTAAAAGTCTATTTTTTTACCAATTGGTCTCACTTAATTTTGATGCCTAGAACTCCCGAAATGTTCAAAATAGTCGGCTATGCTCACTGCAGAAAGTTTTCTAAATTGGGCCTGGTTTCCAAACTTGGCTAAAAAGCTTCCATTCTTCAACAAAAACGATAAATTTCTGATAAAAACACTTAATTAGTAAAATTGAAGTACTAATTGACACAATGCATGAAAACACACAATAATATAAAGATTATACACATAATCGATCAAGAATACATAGTAAAAGCAATTTAAAACCATCATAAAAACACTAACATTTAGATGTTATCAAATCTCCTCAAACTTAGACTTTGCTTGTCCTCAAGCAAACAAAACAAAATAAACCAAATGAGGGTTTTGAAAATCTCCACCAAATCACACAATCAAAAAGAGTTCATATCAAGACTTTCCAGATAATCACCATGAGCTTAAAAATCATTTAAGATCAAATGCCAAGAAAGAAAGAAAATCTTGTGAAAAAGCATCCATGCCATAGTCAGACTTACCCGTACAAGCTTTCACACACATCACTTACCAAAAATCGATTTCCCATATGCATGCAAGAATGAATTGACGTCATAAAAATTTGAAAAACTAGTCCCATAGGCAAATTCCAGAACTTAACTCCACTATTATGAATAAACACTCTAAAAAAAATAATAGGACTTTACAAAGGATTGTAATGGGGTCTTGGATAAAGGTTGATCAAAGAAATTGTATATAGGAAATCAAAGTTCAAAAATTCACTTAAGAAAAATTTGCAATATGCATTATCAAGAGATTGAAAAGATTTCTCAAAGTGCAAGTCTTAAAATAACATCCATCATGTGATCATCAAAAGGAATTCAACTTGTTTCAGGAACCATTGATTGCGCAATTTCAATTTTTTTTAATTTTTTGAATTTTTCTGAATTCTTTTTTTTTCTTTTGAATCGACTTTGTCGATATTTTTCTTTTTTTTTTTGTGCGCTTTACATTCCATAATATACTTGAAACAATTGAAAGTGCAAACATCTTCAATGCATAGACCAAATCTTTGTAGACCTTGCAGAGACCTTGCAACAACAACGACACAAACACCACAACACACCCAACACAACGACAACCACCCGCCACCGATCCAACACCCGACACAAAAAACAAAACCTCAATCCGTCAACACAAAAAGAACCCAAAAAAAAACGAGAAAAGAAAAGGGAGAGGGAGCAAGAGTACTCACCCGTGCTCGCGGCCCTTTCCCCTCTCGACTGCAGCGGCGGCGGCGACGTGCTCCGGCCGCGGCAAGAGACCACACTTGTGACGATCGGCAAGGAGAAGAGAATCGGGCTGTGTGGAGACAGGCACAGCGAGGTCGATTGAAGAGGGGAGGTCTCGTGGAAGGGAGGGAGAGAGAGAGAGAGAGAAGATGAGAGGAGAAGGAAGAAGGGAAGGGGGCGCCGTCGGGGGAAGAAAGGAGAAAGAAGAAGAAAGAATGAAAAGAGAAGAAAAGAAAGAAAAAGAGGATTGGGGTTAGGGTTTGGCCGGCCTGGTCCAAAACGACGCCGTTTTGGACTAGGGTGCGGTCAACCCGCCCTTGGCCAGTCAAAGTTTTTCTTTTTTTTTTTGTTTTTCCCATTAAGCAAAACGACGTAGTTTTACAGACAACTATGTTAAAGCTCTGTTTCACCCCGAAACAAGTCCCCGTTTCCGACGAAACTCAAACCCCTTATATTGCCGACCTCAAAACATTATTCCCATAGAAAATAATTTATTTCCATGACCAAGAATCCGGAAATTCCATAAGGGTAAAATTGGAATAAAAATTCTGAAAATTCCGAAAAAACAAATTATGAAATTCGGGGCGTTACACTTAGTCCAAGACTAAAGGTCCACTTAAATTAAGACATTAGGTTTTATCTTCCTTTGGGCCTAAGGTCCATATCCAGAGTAGTTGTCAATTTTAATTATCCATTGGGCCTAAAGCCCATTTCCATAATAGTCACGGGGCCTAAAGCCTATATATCCTTAATATCATTAATTGGGCCTGGTCCAAATCGTTATAAAAGTAATCCAACTATTTTACAAACTCGAGCCCAGTCTTCCGACTTAGGCCTATACGTGTCGGTAGGATTCCGGCCGCGCCACACACAACTAGCACACCCGATTTCTATTAAGTCCATATCGTTTTAATACATTTATTAAAAGCATTTACACAACATGACATGTACAAAATCAAATAACGATCAATACCGAGAATTACCATGTAATGCTGGTAAAGAAATTATGTCTTGCCGAGACAGCAACCCGAGCCTCGCCGGAAAATTCTCGAGCCTCGCCGGATTCCGTTCAGCCTTGCTGGAACAGTACACGTCTCGCCGGATTCCGGTCTCCCTCACCGGAACAGCCACCCGAGAAGCCGACAAACCACAGAAACTGCCCAAAAACGAACACCACACAACCGGCTTTCAACTCCACAAACAACAAACACCAAGAATCAAAACGAACAAGGGAACGAATTGAATAGTTGGATCCTTACCGGGGGATTGAATCCTTACTCGGGAAACAAAACGCAAACAACAGCCCGGTCACCACCAAGAACTTGACCACCACACACACACATCTGCTGTCCACCATCGTCCAGCCAGCAACCCGCACACACGACAACAACCTCAAAACTACCCCTGCCGTTGCATCCACCGCGACCAGACCTGGCCATCAACATCAACACAACGGCCAAAGAATCATCAACACAACCCAATTAGTCCCCAAGTCTAACTAATCGAAAAAGAAAAGAGGTAGAAGAAGGAAAAGAGGAAAGGATGCCAAGCAGGGCTTACACGACCGAGAGACAAGCAGCGGCGACAGCTCCCCGCCATGCCATCAAACCCGAGCTTTGTAACTATCTCTGCCGAAACCCAACAACACCAAAGCAACCCGATTCAGGGTTAGAACCAGAAATCGGCCAAAACGAAGCCAAAAGAAAATGAAGAGGGAAGAGTCGACACTTACCGACCACAAGCGACGGTGGCGGCGTGAGCGCGACTGCTCGGGACCTGGTGGCGGCGGCGTTCGTGCGTGAATCAGAGAGGAACCCGGCAGCGGCGCTAAGCACAGCCAGCCTCACCGACCTGGACACAGCCACAACCAAAACAGCCCAGCACCACTCCTCCTCTGCTCGTCCTTCACCGGTGGACAGTGACGAGAGGACCCAAGGCGGCGTCCGCCGAACACGGTCCCGAGCTCGAGTCGCGTGCGCAGATCGAGACGAGCTCCCAAGTCCCCGTCTCAGATACTCCACTAACGACTCACCTCCTATGTAGGGTGACGGAGGCGTAATGGGGAATAAGTGACGACAGCGGCCCGATGAGGAAGAAGGAGAGAAGAAAGGTGAGAAGCGAACAGAGAAAATGAATCAAAAGAAAACGAGAAAAGGTTGAGGGGAAGGAGGTTCGGGAAGAAACCACCAACCACGATTTGGGGAGAAACGTGGGAGAGAAGAGGAAAAGCAAGGCTGCGGCGGGAGAGAAAGAAGAAAAGAAAAAGAAAGGAGAGAGAGGGAAAGAAAAGGAAAAAGGGTTAGGGTTGGTCGGCCTTGACCAAAACAACGTCGTTTTGATCTAAGGCGCGGTGAACTCTCCTCCCAGTCAAAGCGCCCATAGGTTAGGTTTTAGTATTTGATTTTGTTTTTACTTTAAACCCAAAACGAAGTAGTTTCAGGTCCAACTGCTCCAACCCGTCCTTCACACCAAAACGCGGTACAAATTCCGAAAGAAATCCGATGAAGGAAAAATGCCAATATAATTGTAATATTTCCATGGAAATAAATAATTTCCTCGACCAAAAATCCGAGAATTCCTTGAGGGTAAAATTGGACATAAAATTTCAAAAATTCCAAAAATCCGTAGAAATTAAATACTGAGAATTCGGGGCGTTACAATAAGTGCCTTGCATTCATGATGATTGATGTGAAGCCACTACCGTAAGAGGGCGAGGGAATCCGAGTCCGCTACATGCTTTCCTTATTCGATGGTGGCTTGAGTGAACCCATTTCTCGATGCTTAGCAATGATGAGGATTAGTGGGCCTTGGACCTCACATGATATCCCTTATCACATGTGAGTAGGTCAACCTATTCCCTAGCGGCAATCTCTAGCCCCCAACCAGCTGCATACCCTGAGCATCTCATGCATGTTGAATCAATAAGTGGTATGTGCATTTTTTTGTGTGGTTATAATTGTGGTATGTAAATAAAGTGTTTTTTATTTTGATAAATCAGAAAAACCAATAAAAAATATGTAGGAAATGGTATAGTAAAAAATATGTCGGACCGCTGTGCTAACTCTGCGTAGGGTGCTACATCGCGTGGTGTGAACTGATGAGTTTAGGAAAGGAACCTTAAGGGAGTGAGTATACATGCTTAAGCCGAGGTTAGATTTTTTGATGTTGTTTCCTAGTTGACAAATATGTCCAGTCGGTCTACCTTATCTTAGGAGATTCATATTTGCATACATTTGGCATTGCATCACATATTTTTCAAAGAACAAAACAGAATTTGAGCTAGGGTGTCCCATTTTTTAAATTCTGAACCTTTGGGCCTGTGTCTTCAAAGAAGGATAGATAAGGGTATTTTGGACAACTAAGAAAAATGTTTTTGCAAATTTATCCCATCATGTTTTCAAATGCTTTGAAAGAGAACATGACTTGAGTCTAAGATCCCTGATGACCATGAACTCTATCACTAGAATTGAATCCTTAGGAGACCCGGAGTGAGTAGTGACTTAGTTGGAAGGGGATGGTGAGGATATTAGGAACAATGGAGACACTATAAGGGAATGATCACAGTAGGCGAGGAAATGGTGAAAACACTAGAAGTTAAGGGTGTGCCCCAAAGGTGTTGATCTCGCATACGGTAGATAGACGGGGGATAGTGGAGACATGGGAAATTGTGGGGGGAATCCTACGGCATAAGATGGGAAGTAGGCTGAAGCAGCAATGAAGCATTGAATTGAGACACCATGGTGACTTTGGGCCTTCTCGTGAGAGGAGATGTAAGCCCCTATATTTATGGCAGAAAAGGGGAGACCGGACGACTTTGTTGGGCTTTCTCGTGAGAGGAGATGTAAGCCCCAATAACCATAGTAGAAGAGGTGAGATGAGGTGATCTGATTGGGCCTTCTTAAAAAACACAGATGTAAGCCCAGTTTTCACTTGTGAATCGAGCCGATGATCCAAGACAAGAAGTCAAGATGAAGAATCAAACTGAAGAGCCAAGCCGAGGAGCCAGACTAACAAGCTGAGTTGGCGGGTTGAGACTTTACCATTGGGCCTTCCTTGTGAAAGGAGATGCAAGGCCAAGCATCCTCTCAAGAAGAATGGAGTAAGCTCTAATGTTTGAATGTGAACCAAGTTGATGGGCCAAGCCGGTGAACTAAGTTGATTCAAGAAGCCAAGTCAAGTTGCCAAGTTGAGAAGCCAATTTGGGAAGCTAGAGGACCAGGATACGAAGCCAGGCCGACGAGAGTTGATCATACTAGCTAAGAGAAGTCCAAGGGGGCTTTCTCATGGGAAGAAATGTAAATCCCGTTCTTTGGGGGAGCAACAATGAAGAAGAAAGTACGAAGAGATGTGAGAAGTGACGATGGGGAATGGGATGACAATAGGATATGATAATGAGAGGGATGATGGGAGTAATGACAAGGCGGCGATAGCATGAGGGCAATGAGATGAGGCAACAGAGGTGTTGCGTTCCAAGAGACCACTCAACGATGTTGAGGGTAGACGATGTTAGTAATATGCCCAAAAGCCAATCAATGGATGATTGTAGTCATGTATATACGTTGAGGTTATTCCAATAAATATGATTATGAGATAATGGCTTGTACATATTTATAACCCTAGAATACTTTGTATTCTTAAAATGTCCCTAGTCGATTATTATTATGGATGGGTTGTAATAATAAATTAAGACTAGCGTATGTTGAGAATTATATGAGATACGAATTCTACTTACGGGTACAAGTTAGAGAACTTGTGGACTAGACCGACCCACATAAGAACCCTACATGGAACGTTATATGATTGTCATTAGTGGTTCTTATATGTATTGTCCTTAGACCTGAGATCACCAAGGTTCCCAACATATGAGTCGTATACTTTGATATTATTCCTAGTCATCCGTAACTGGGTAGACTTAAGGGTAATCATTGGGTATATGATAAATATGTAGTGGGTTTTGACTGATCAAGATGGGATTCGTCCGACCCATATAACGGGTATATTATCAGTTGGGCCTCTTGATAGAGTTGAACTGTAAATGCATGGCCATGCTCGGATTATATGATATGATGATATCATTAGTATCCGTTATACACAATTAACTCGGGGATCAAGAAACTAAGATTAAACATATACGAGATTGACGTTTTCCATGTCTCAGTTTATTCTTGATAATGGGACGAAAGAACGATGACATATTCCGAGGCATATAGAATCAGTACTGATCTTGTCGTTCGGGTAGCATTGATGTGTTGTTAGACGTCGCTCTTTGCTTATAATTGTAAAATGAGATTTTACAATTATTGTCGAACGTTACAAGTGCCTACAGGGTCAAACACATAGAATCGTTGAATCGAGCAGGTGGTTGAACCGTGGTTGGACCACGGTTCCACCGGGTGTGGTTGGACCATGGTTGGACCGTGGTTGGACCGTGGTTGGACCAGGGTCGTTTTGGGCTGGTTTGGTTCAGTAATTGACAGAATTATTGGACAAAGTTAGTGCTGTGATGAGTGTTTGGACATTAGTGAGACGATTCCGGCCGGTGATTGACGGTTCGTGTGGATACCGTAGAGGATCAGGATATTCTTCCAGCTCTAGCTGATTCGGTTCATCAGTTAGGTGAAAGATCCTTACCGTTTCAGGTATGATCGATTTTGTTGTTCGGTTTGGTTGCTTCACTTGGATCCTTCAAGGTTTCCGGGTCTTTCCGCTGCACTTGATTGTCAAGTTTGCATGCCCGGATACTTACAGTGGTAGCGGAGCCTCTTGTGAAGCTCTAAACCGAATTTAGTTGTGCATATTTGTGATATGTTCATCTTAATGTGTGTGATTTGATGAATTCATTTTGGTATATGTGATATGCTGAATTCATTTTTGTATATGCGATATATGTTGAGGTTGGTTATGTCAAAAGGGTTTTGACATCAAGCACTTGATTGGTATGTGATATCAATCAAGAGGTTCTTGGCAGTAAGTCGAAGGGGTTCGACAAAAGGAAAATCGATTGTCGGTTTTCGTAAGGAACGATGGTCGTTCTAGTGCATCGAGTCCAGAATTTCGATGTTCAATGGTTGAACATCGATGTTCACATGAGTTTTGGCCTTGGCAGAAGTCTGAAACATCGATGTTCAGTAGGGAACATCGATGTTCGGGACAGAAACATCGATGTTTAGGGCCTATACATCGATGTTTAAAAGTATTGCCATGAAACTTGAATTGGCAGAGGTCTCCAACATCGATGTTCATGAGTCCTACATCGATGTTTAGAACTACTGCCTAATTCTTGGACTTTCAGAACCTTCCAACATCGATGTTCAAGTGTTGAACATCGATGTTGAGGTCTAGACATCGATTTTTTTGTGTTCCAGAGGCCAAATGACATCGATGTTCAGGATAGGACATCGATGTCCATGAGCATTGCCAGGTTGTTGGGAGAATCAGAATCTCAAAACATCGATATTCATATAATTTTTGGGTGCCGCCGTGCTACCTCTGTGTA
>JAKUCV010006546.1:75546-87850 GCA_028386065.3 Turnera subulata
GTCATTGTTGAGTTGATCATTATTGTAGAGTTACCATGGCACAAAACACTAGCACATTATCATTGCGATCTGTCCTTGAGAAGGAAAGCTGAACGGAAATAGTTTCCTAAAGTGGCATCGCATTTTGAGGATAGTCCTCGAATGAGAAAAGGTAGTATGTCCTTGATGGGCCTGTTCCGAATGAAACGGCTCCTAATGCTCCTAGGGCAGTAAGGTATGCTTATAAGAAGCATCTTGATGATGCATTGGATGTCGCATGTCTTATGCTAATAGCCATGAAATCTGGGCTTCAAAAGCAACATGATAGCATGGGGGCATTCGATATGATCAAACACCTAAAGATGCTCTTTGATGAGCAAGCAAGGCATGAGAGGTACGAGACCTCTAAGGCGTTGTTCCAATGCAAGATGGCCGAGTCATCACCCGTTAGACCTCATATGCTCAAAATGATTGGATACATTGAGAGCCTTGAGGGTCTTGGTTTTTCTTTGCAAAAGGAGTTGGCTGTTGATCTAGTCCTGCAATCGTTGTCGGACAGTTACAACCAATTTGTCATAAACTGCAATATGTATCATCTTGACAAATACTTGTCTGAGTTGCTCAAAATCTTAGGAACAGCTGAGCAACAAATGAAGGCAAACAAATCCAACATTTTGATGATTGGAAAGGGCAAAGGAAAGGGTAAAGGAAAGTTCAACAAGAAGAAGAAATGTGCCAAAAAGTTTGGTGCGTGTGCATCTTCTTGTGACCACGTGCTGAAACCCAAGGGTGGTATTGTAGAGGAAGGACATTATTTCCATTGCAAAAAACTGGGCCATTGGAAGCGCAACTGCCCTGTTTACCTTGAAGAGGTAAAGAAGAAGAAGGGAAGTGAGACTTCCACTTCAGGTATTTTCGTCATAGAAGCAAATATCTCTTTCTCTGCATCATGGGTATTGGATACCGGATGTGGTTCTCACATTTGTGTAAATGTGAAGGAACTAAGAAAAAGTAGGAGAATGGCGAAGGGTGAGATAGACCTACGCGTTGGAAATAGAGCAAGAGTTGCTGCATTAGCCGTAAGAACTTACTATCTATCCTTACCGAGTGGTTTGGTCTTAGAACTGGACAATTATTATTATGTACCTACCATAAGCAAAAATTTAATTTCTGTATCTTGTCTGGACAAGAAAGGCTTTTCATTTGTAATAAAGAACAAATGTTGTTCTATTTATTTCAATGATATTTATTATGGTGGTGCATATTTGATCAATGGTTTTTATGTTCTAAACCTAGAAACGCCATTCTATAACGTTAATACGAAGAAGGTTAGAATGAACGATTCTATTGAAACCTACCTTTAGCATTGTCGTTTGGGCCATATAAACGAGACTCGTATTGCTAAACTCCATAAAAATGGACTTTTAGACTCATTTGATTTTGAATCATTTGAGAAATGTGAGTCATGCTTATTAGGCAAAATGAGGAAAGCTTTCTTTACTGGTAAAGGAGAAAGAGCTTCGGACTTATTAGGTCTTATACATTCTGATGTATGCGGACCTATGTCTACACAGGCTAGAGGTGGTTTTCAATACTTCATTACATTTACTGATGATTACAGTAGATATGGCTATGTGTATCTTATGAGACACAAGTCAGAATCCTTTGAAAAGTTCAAAGAATTCAAGAACGAAGTACAGAATCAACTCGGTAAAAGTATAAAAATGCTTCGATCTGATCGAGGAGGTGAATACTTAAGCCGAGAGTTTGTTGATCATCTAAAGCAATGTGGTATAGTATCACAGCTTACTCCACCAAGTACGCCTCAATGGAATGGTGTATCTGAAAGGAGGAATAGAACCTTATTAGATATGGTTCGTTCTATGATGAGTCAAGCTGACCTTCCTTCTTCATTTTGGGGACATGCATTATTGAGTGCTGCTTTTACACTTAACCGTGTTCCATCGAAATCGGTTGAAAAAACACCATATGAGATATGGACCGGGAAGTGTCTCAATTTGTCTTTTATGAGGATTTGGGGTTGTGAGGCTTACGTTAGACGTGAAGCATCAGATAAACTCGGCCCTCAATCCGAGAAGTGCCTCTTTATAGGATGCCCTAAGGAAACAAAAGGGTATTACTTCTATAATCCCACCGACCACAAAGTGTTTGTTGCTCGGACTGCTATTTTTCAAGAAAGAGAATTTATTTCTAGAGGAATCAGTGGGAGAAAAATAGAACTCGAAGAAGTTCGAGATCTAGAGGCTGAGATGGAACAAGGACAGGAACCACAAGATGTTGTGGATGAGAATCCTGTACCTATAACATATGGACCACGTAGGTCGGATAGGATTCGGTATGAGCCTGAGAGATATGGATTTCTTATGACTCATACTGGAGACGTGATGCTCATAGATGAGGAAGAGCCCACTTCCTATCAGTAGGCCGTTACGGGTCCAAACTCCGAGAAGTGGCTAGAAGCCATGAACTCGGAAATGGAATCCATGTATGAAAACAAGGTATGGATCTTGGTTCATCCACCCGAAGGGGTAAAACCCATGGGTGCAAATGGGTCTTTAAGAAAAAGACCGACACGGATGGTAATGTGATTACCTATAAAGGGCGATTGGTTGCGAAAGGTTTCAAACAAGTTCATGGTATAGTCTATGATGAAACTTTCTCACCAGTTGCCATGGTTAAATCCATCCGGATTCTATTGGCAATATCGGCATACCATGATTATGAGATATGGCAGATGGATGTCAAAACCGCTTTCCTTAATGAAAATCTTTTAGAGGATGTGTACATGACACAACCTGAAGGTTTTATCGATCCAGAGAATGCTAATATGGTATGCAAGTTGCAAAGATCCATCTATGGGTTGAAGCAAGCTTCTAGGAGTTGGAATCTTCGTTTTAATGAAGTAATCAAAGAGTTTGGTTTCATTAAGAATGAAGATGAACCATGTCTTTACAAGAAGGTTAGTGGGAGCACTGTCGTTTTCTTGTTGTTATATGTTGACGACATTCTACTCATTGGGAATGACATTCCGACACTACAGTCTGTAAAGACTTGGTTAGGGAAGAATTTCTCGATGAAGGACTTAGGAGAAGCTGCCTATATGTTAGGTATAAAGATCTATAGAGATAGATCCAAAAGGCTTCTCGGGCTAAGTCAAAGTACGTATATTGACAAGGTGCTAAAGAGGTTTAGCATGCAAGATTTGAAGAAAAGATTCTTGCCTATGTCACATGACGTATCTCTCTCTAAGAATCAATGTCCTAGTACATCGAAGGAGAGAGAGCAGATGAGTAAGATCCCTTATGCTTCGGCAATAGGATCTATCATGTATGCCATGCAGATATCAATCTGATCCCGGTGAGAGTCACTGGACAGCGGTTAAGAATATCCTTAAGTACTTGAGAAGGAGTAAGGATGCATTTCTTGTCTATGGAAGCGTTGATGAGCTTGTTGTAAAGGGCTACACAGATGCTATCTTCCAGACCGACAGGGATGATTTTAGATCGCAATCAGGTTATGTGTTTTGACTTGGAGATGGTGTTGTGACCTAGAAGAGTTCTAAGCAAGAAGCAGTTGCCAATTCTACAACTGAGGCTATACAAAGTTACTTCTGAGAACTATATAGCATATCCTTTGGCTGAGCTTTTCACACAGCGGAAGCATGATGGTCATGCTGCATCCATTGGTACTAGATACATGGATGATTGACTTTAGTGCAAGTGGGAGATTGTTAGTAATATGCCCAAAAGCCAATCAATGGAAGAATGTAGTCATGTATATACATTGAGGTTATTCCAATAAATATGATTATGAGATAATCGCTTGCACATATTTATAACTCTAGAGTACTATGTATTCTTAAAATGTCCCTAGTCGATTATTATTATGGATGGGTTGTAATAATAAATTAAGACTAGCGTATGTTGAGAATTATATGAGATATGAATTCTACATACAGGTACAAGTTAGAGAACTTGTGGACTGGACCGACCCTCATAAGAACCCTACATGGAACGTTATATGATTGTCATTAGTGGTTCTTTTATGTATTGTCCTTAGACCTGAGATCATCAAGGTTCCCAACATCTGAGTCGTATACTTTGATATTATTCCTAGTCATCTGTAACTGGGTAGACTTAAGGGTAATCATTGGGTATATGATAAATGTGTAGTGGGTTTTGATTGATCAAGATGGGATTCGTCCGACCCATATAACGGGTATATTATCAGTTGGGCCTCTTGATAGAGTAGAATTGTAAAGGCATGGCCATGCTCGGATTATATAATATGGTGATATCATTAGTATCCGTTATACACAGTTAACTTGGGGATCAAGAAACTAAGATTAAACATATACGAGATTGACGTTCTCCATGTCTCGGTTTAATCTTGATAATGGGACGAAAGGACGATGACATGTTCCGAGGCATATAGAATCAGTACTGATCTTGTCGTTCGGGTAGCAATGATGTGTTGCTAGACGCCCCTCTTTGCTTATAATTGTAAAATGAGATTTTACAATTATTGCCGAACGTTACAAATGCCTACAGGGTCACACACATAGAATCGTTGATTCGAGCAGGTGGTTGAACCGTGGTGGGACCATGGTTCGACCGGGTGTGGTTGCACCATGGTTGGACCGTGGTTGGACCAGGGTCGTTTTGGGCTAGTTTGGTTCAGTAATTGACAGAATTATTGGACCAAATAGTGCTGTGATGAGTGTTTGTACATTACTGGAGACATGGTTATGTGGAGACATAATCATAAAAAATAATGGGCCATTATGTTGGCCATTATTCCATTGTCTCTTAGCACTAATTGAGGGAGAGTAATCTAATTACTCTTGACCCTTCTCACTCTCTCTTGCATTCTGAATTCTGAGTTTTTCAGAGCAAGAAACACACACACATCTTCCTCTCTTCTTTGTGAAAGAAAGAGATACCATAAACACCACATATAGCTCCCGAAAATCTAGCTAGCACCACGGTTCGGGAGTGCTCGAGATCGTGAGACGATTCCGGCCGGTGATTGACGGTTCGTGTGGATACCGTAGAGGAGCAGGATATTCTTCCGGCTCTAGCTGATTTGGTTCTTCAGTTAGGTGAAAGATCCTAACCGTTTTAGGTGTGATCGATTTTGTTGTTCGGTTTGGTTGCTTCACTTGGATCCTTCATGGTTTCCGGGTCTTTCCGCTGCACTTGATTGTCAAGATTGCATGCCCGGATACTTACAGACGAGAACTACAAGTGTGGGAGGAGTTGATTAGAGACCACGGGCCAAATTGTTAAGCATGGGTAGAGTGATGACCAAGAATCGGGAGGGGTGTCATAGTTGTTCTTTAGAGTATAGAGTTTGAGTCAAGTCGAAAGGGGCAAGGGTTCATTGCTATGTCTAACAATCAACTGTGTCACCATTTGTACTTTGATTCTTTCTACATAAGGAATGAAATTCTAATTTCCCTATCTTTTGTGTGTATGTGGCAAAGTATGCTTGACTTCATGCCATTCTATTGGATCAATCTAGGGGACCACACAACGAACAACGAAGACCTGATTTTGTGGATGTAATCCTAAACACTTACCTTACTCCACCTTCTAAAAACATGTTGCCAACACTGATCTTCGAACACATACCCGATTTGACCCTTGGACGCGTATCCCACCCATCCTCCACGTAGACCCCACCACAAAAGCCGAGAACACTTGTCTTGAAGAGTTGCTTCCCAAAGATGAATCTAGATTCCGAAAGAGTCTAATCCAAGTGCACTTGTTCAAAAGGGTCACTCTCCTCGAAAAAAAAAAGAAAGAAAAAAAAGAAAAAGAAATAAAAAAAGGAAAAAAAATGAGAAAGTGACCCTTGGTGCTTGAATGGTGATTCATCTCTCATCCTTTGAAATCGGGAAGGAAGGAAGAACTCATAATACAAGTGTTCTCCCACTACCTTCAGCCTTTCACTAAACACCATTATCCCAAACACCCGCTGTCTTCATCTCAAACCCAACATCACATCCACAGATATGTAGGTAACCTGGTAATGGGGTCGGTCTATTGTTGGTTCCCAGATTGATTCAATGGAAGGACTGAGGTCATTACTTGATGCGTTTGCCACACTGTTGACTGTATTCGGTCCTCCCTAGTTATCATAAGGCCTTTCTTCTTGACTTGTATTTTATCGTCAATCGAGTCCGCCTCTCCCAAGAAGATATATTGTTAATTTGGTCATCAATGGTCGTGCATCTTCGATGGTCTCCCAATAGAACTCTAGTTTCCTGCTAACCGCTCTTTGAAATTGATTGTTTACCTCTCCATTAGTCATCCGAGTATACCCAGCCCGAGTGGTCTGGATCTTGCCCAAAGCTTTGTGATCGCAATACTCTGTGTCTATGGCTGCTACTCCGAAAAAAAAAAAGAAAAAAAAGAAAAATAGAGGAAAGAGAAGCCTGCTAGGTTGAAAACCCGAGAGGGCGGCCTAGATAAAAGTTAAGGCCAAAACGAAAATGGGATAGTAGTCAATGAAAACAAAGAGATATCCATGTGTTAGATCTCTCATTAGAGATAGACCATTCGGTTGACAATGTCATCATCAACGAAAGGGGTATCGAAGCATCTGGGCACATTGCCCCCATCTATTGTCAAATGGGTGTTCACTCGTCCATTCACCTTACTCTGATTAGACAATTTGCCCATCAAAACCTTTTCGACAAGGAATGCTTACCTCTGGGGTCTCAGCTAGAGTTTGAAATGAATGGATTCACAGTTATTGGGTGTCTTTTCCTTTGAGGCTTCGGTTTTTTTGATGGGATAGCTCGCTTTTTCTTAAGCCGCTTAACTTTCACTTTAGCTCGAATGGTTATCAATGCTCATGCATCATACTAGGACCATCTACATTCGAATCCAATACGTCTAAGATAGAAAGTACATACATGCAAACATGCATGTAGAAGTAGATGGCACTTGCATCCAAGGGGAAAGGGAAAATCAAGAGAGAAGAGGAAAAGAGGAAGACATGAAGGGAGGAAGAGGGGAACACAGAAAGAAGAGGAGTGAGGGGGAGAGAGAAAGAGGGGAAAACATGTCATAAGCACTTGCATCCAACATATAGAAACTAGGGGAGCCCTCATGCATTGAAAAGACGAATATATTGTAGACAAGCTCATGCATCACTTGCATGTAGAACATGAGAAGGCAGACTTGTTAGTGTAATATGCCCAAAAGCCAATCAATGGATGATTGCTTATAGTCATGTATACACATTAAAGTTATTCCAGTAAATATCATTTATGAGATAAACGCTTGCACATATTTATAACCCTAGAATATTTTATATTCTTAAATGTCCCTAGTCGATTATTATTATGGATGGGTTGTAATAATAAATTAAGACTAGCGTATGTTGAGAATTATATGAGACATGAATTCTACATACGGGTACAAGTTAGAGAACATGTGGACTGGACCGACCCACATAAGAACGCTACATGGAACGTTATATGATTGTCATTAGCGGTTCTTATATGTATTGTCCTTAGACCTGCGATCATCAAGGTTCCCAACATATGAGTCGTATACTTTGATATTACTCTTGGCTATTTCGTAAATGAGTAGACCTTAGTGTAATCATTGGGTATATGATAAATGTGTAGTGGGTTTTGCATGATCCAGAGGAGATTCGTCCAACCCATATAACGGGTATATTATCGGATGGTTTCTTGATAGAGTTGAATCGTAAATGCATGGCCATGCTCGGATTGTAATATGGTGATATCATAGGTATCCGTTTTACGCGGTTAACTCGAGGATCAAGAAACCGAGACTGAAGATATGCGAGATTGACATATTCCATGTCTCATGTTTAATCTTGATAATGGGACAAAGGGACAATGACATGTTTGCGAGGCATACGAATAGTACTGATCTTGTCGTTCGGGTAGCAATGATGTGTTGCTAGACGCCGCTCTTTGCTTATAATTGTAAATGAGTTTACAAATATTGCCGGACGTTACAAGTGCCTAAAGGGTCACACACTTAGAGCCGTTGATTCGAGCTGGTGGTTGAACTGTGGTTGGACCGTGGTTGAACCAGGTATTTGAGTTTGTGGTTGGACCGTGGTTGGACCAGGGTCGTTTTCGGCTGGTTTGGTTCACTAAATGTCTGATTTATTGAACCATAATCAATGCATGGTGATGTGTAATCCCATTAAGACATTAGTGGAGACATCATTAGCTAAAAGCTAATCATGTTGGCCAAAGGTGTTGGCCACTTTGTCCCTTGCTTTTGTGAGTGGGATTAGACTAAGTATAATCTGATTATGCCTTTGGTCTTCATCACTTTGAGTCTGAAATTTTCAGAGTATAGAGCTTGACAGAGTCTTGAGTGTTCTTGAGTTTTCAGACTACACACCTTCTTTGAGAAAAAGGAAAACACCACAAATTCTAGCTTCCGAAACCTGCTGCTAGCACATCAGTTTGGGGGTGCTCGGGTTGGAAATCATGTGATGGTTTCTGGCTAGTCATCACGGTTTGTGTAGATATCGTAGAGGAGCAGGATATTCTTCCGGCTCTAGCTGATTTGGTTCTTCAGTGAGGTGAAAGATCCTCACCGTTTTAGGTATGTTCAATTTTGTTGTTCGATTTAGTTGCTTCACTTGGATCCTCCAAGGTTTCCGGGTCTTTCCGCTGCTCTTGATTGTCAAGTTTGCATGCCCGGTTACTTACAGTGGTGGCGGAGCCACTTGTGAAATGCTAAACCGAATTATGTGTTCATATGTTATATGTGATATAGTATGAACATGCTAGTATATGTGATATGCTGGAATTCATTTTGTATATGTGATATGCTAAATGTTTTTTTGCACATGTTGATGTTGTGTTTTTGTTAAAAATATTTTGACAACAAGCACTTGATTGGTATGAGATATCAATCAAGTTGTTCATGGTAGTAAGTCGAAGAGTTCGACTAAGAAAAATCGAGTGACGGTTTGTGTATAGAACGATTGTCGTTCTAGTACAGCTAGGCCATGACATCGATGTTGGTGAGACCAACATCGATGTTAGCATGAAGTTTAGCCTTGGCCGAACCTTCATAACATCGATGTTGTGTGACCAACATCGATTTCCTCATGCAAAACACTCAACAACATCGATGTTAAGAGTTACAACATCGATGTTATTTGAGCTCGGCCAAATTGGTTTGAAGTTCCAGAACTCTCATAACATCGATGTTCAAGATTCCAATATCGATGTTCTTGAGTTCCAGAAGTTCAAACATCGATGTTTAAGTTTTAACATCGATGTCTATGCATTCGCCAACCTCAAACATCGATGTTTGATTGTCAACATCGATGTTCTGAGGGTTTGGCAACCTCCAACATCGATGTTTGATTGTCAACATCGATGTTCTATGGATTCGCAAACTTCAAACATCGATGTTTAACTAAACATCGATGTTCTGGAATCCAGTGACTTCAACAGCGAATTTGGGGCATAAGGAGGCCGAATTGGTGTCTGGCCTGAACAGCAAAGTTGTAGAACTACTTCTTTGCTTTCTAAGGACACCATGATTGCACCAAACCAAGCTCTACAGCTCTGGATATGGCCGAAATATTGAGTGCTGCCAAATAGTTGGGAGAATCAGATTCTCACAACAACGATGTTCAAGTTTAAACATCGATGTTCACTTGTAATTTTGGTTTCCAAATTTACAAACATCAATATACATTCATCAAGAACATGCATGTAATGTATTGGAATAGTATGTTGATGAAAATATTAAGTTCTTCTTCTGTTGCCTTCCATGATAAGCACTCATCAAGGTTAAGATCAACAATTGGTAGTTTTTGCCAAAGCAAGGTGCCAATGTTTATCCTAGCAAGGTGCGACTGGATAATTGTAATATCTGAACTGCTTATTGTGGGTTTGGACTTAACTAGGTCATCTTCATAGGATTAAAGACTTAGAGGCAAGGAGTTGAGCTAAGTCTATGAGATAGACAAGAACAAGTGTTGTTCACTCAACTATCCAAGAGTTACGTGAGATGTAATTGACAAGAGTTGTCTACCTAAATAGCTATGAAGTAAGCAATCAGCCAAAGCTGACTTATCAAGTAGTGAAATGTGGATCTTGGCCTACTTATATGATTTTCTTGATTTATATAGTAGGAGTATCATTTAATAGAATTCCTTGTTAAATGATTTTGTATGCATGACTCTTATTTGTGTGAGTAGATCATTGTTGTAGAATTTCCATGGCACAAAACATTATCATAATATCACTGCGATCGGACCTTTAGAAGGAAAAGCTGAATGGGAATAACTTCCTAAAACGGTATCATAATTTGAGGATAGTCCTCAATCAAGAAAAATAAATTGTATGTCCTCGAAGGGCCTGTTCCAAATGAACCGGCGCCTAGTGCTTCTAGGGCAGGAAGGGATGCTTACAAGAAGCATCTTGATGATGCATTGGATGCATCATGCCTTATGCTTATAACCATAGACTCTGAGCTTCAGAAGCAAAATGAGAAATTGGGGGTGTTTGATGTGATCGAACACCTGAGAGGTATGAGACCTCTAAGGCATTGTACCAATGCAGGATGGCTGAGTCATCACCCGTAAGACCTCATGTGCTCAAAATGATTGGATACATTGAGAGCCTCGAGGGTCTTGGTTTTCCTTTGCATAAGGAGTTGACTGTTGATCTAGTCCTGCAACCATTACCGGATAGTTACAGTCAATTTGTCATAAACTTCTATAACAATCATCTTGACAAATCCCTGTCTGAGTTGCTCAACATGTTAGGAACTACTGAGCAACAGATGAAGGCAAACAAATCCAACAGTATTATGATGGTTGGAAGTAGCAAGGGAAAGGGTAAGGACAAGGTGAAAAAATTTGCCAAAAAGTTTGGTGCTTCTTCTTCACAAGTGCTGAAACCCAATGGTGGTGTTGCAAAGGAAGGTCAATGCTTCCATTGCAAGAAAGTCCGGTCATTGAAAACGTAACTGCCCTGTTTACCTTGAAGAGGTAAAGAAGCAGAAGGGAAGTAAGACTTCCGCTTCAGGTATTTTCATTATAGAAGCTAATATCTCTATCTCAGCATCATGGGTATTAGATACCGGATGTGGTTCTCACATTTGTGTAAATGTGAAGGAACTGAGAAAGAGTAGGAGATTGGCAAAGGGTAAGATAGACCTACATGTCGGAAATGGAGCAAGAGTTGCCACATTAGCCGTAGGAACTTACTATCTTACCTTACCGAGTGGTTTGGTTTTAGAACTAGACAATTGTTATTATGTACCGACCATAAGCAGGAATTTGATTTCTGTGTCTCATCTTGACAAGAAAGGTTTTTCATTTGTAATATAGGACAATTGTTGTTCTATTGATTTCAATGATGTTTATTATGGTGGTGCGTATTTAAGCAATGGTTTGTATGTTCTTAACCTAGAAACCGCAATCTATAACGTTAATACGAAGAAGGTTAGAATGGACGATTCTAATGAAACCTATCTTTGGCATTGTTGATTGGGCCATATAAACGAGACTCGTATATCTAAACTCCATAAAGATGGACTTTTAGACTCATTTGATTTTGAATCATTTGAGACATGTGAGTCATGTTTGTTAGGCAAGATGACGAAGGCTTCTTTTACCGGTAAAAGTGAAAGAGCTTCGGACTTGTTAGGTCTTATACATAGTGATGTATGTGGATCGAAGTCGACACAAGCTAGAGGTGGATTTCAATACTTCATTACATTTACTGATGATTTCAGTAGGTATGGCTATGTGTATCTAATGAGACACAAGTCAGAATCCTTTGAAAAGTTCAAAGAATTCAAGAATGAAGTACAGAATCAACTTGGCAAGAGCATTAAAATGCTTCGATCAGATCGAGGAGGTGAATACTTAGGCCGAGAATTTCTTGATCATCTAAAGGAGTGTGGTATAGTATCACAGCTCACTCCACCGGTACGCCTCAATGGAATGGTGTATCCGAAAGGAGGAATAGAACCTTGTTAGACATGGTTCGTTCGATGATGAGTCAAGCTGACCTTCCTTCTTCATTTTGGGGACATGCATTATTGAGTGTTGCATTTACACTTAATCGTGTTCCATCTAAATCGGTCGAAAAGACACCATATGAGATATGGACTGGGAGGCATCCCAATTTATCTTTTATGAGAATTTGGGGTTGTGAGGCTTACGTGAGACGTGAAGCATCAGATAAACTCGGCCCTAAATCCGACAAGTGCCTCTTTGTAGGATACCCTAAGGAAACTAAAGGGTATTATTTCTACAATCCCACCGAGCA
>JAKUCV010006547.1:0-13155 GCA_028386065.3 Turnera subulata
CCTAACTTATCTTTTTCTTCTTGCTTGATCTTGTCACATCCATTCTCATCCATTCTTGAACTCTTTAATGTCATAAGGCTTGGTCTTGATTATTTCTTTTTGGTCCATAATAATGATCATCTTAATACAAGGTTGATTTGTCATTATCAAAACCTGAATGAGATAAAGAGATGTTAGCAAAACATTATTTTCAACATATGTGACTAAGAACGTATTTAACCTGTCATACCAAGTCCTTGGTGCTTGCTTCAAGCCATATAGTGCCTTTTTCAACTTGAACACATGGTCAGGGTGTTCAAAATCTTCAAATCCGTAGGTTGCTCAACATAAACTTCCTCCATGATGAATCCATCTTCGAAGGCACTCTTCACATCCATTTTATAGAGCTTGAATGACTTGTGATTTGAAAATGCCAAGAGTGTTCGAATTGACTTAAATCTTGCCACGGGAGCAAATGTCTCATCAAAGTCAATTTTTTGTTCTTGATTGTATCCTTGAGCAACAAGTCTGGCTTTATTTCTTGTAACATTTCCAGCTTCATCCAGCTTGTTTCTAAACAACCATTTTGTGCCAATCACGGGATGATTTAATCTTTCCATCAATTCCCAAACATCTCTTCTTTCAGATTGGTTTAGCTCTTCTTGCATAGCCATGATCTAATTTTCGTCATTTATGGCATCAGCAACATTCTTGGGCTCTATCTGTGAGAGAAATGCCTGATGTGAATTGATGAGTACGTTGATACTCCTATTGTTGGATCTTCTATTATGGCATCTGTTGAATGACCTTTTGGCACCTTCGCTGCCAAAAGTGGTTGCACTTCACTGGATGGAAGTTCTTGCTCAAATGCATTTGTCTCATTAGATGGATTTGAACTTTCAGCCCCAATATCTTCCTATTTTTCTATTTCCTAAACAGCTGCACTCTATGACTGTAAATTTTGATTATCCACTTCAACAACATCTTGAGAGTTGTTAGTAGCAACAAATTCATCAAAGACAACATGCGTTGATTCTTCCACCAATAATGACCTCTTATTATACACACGATAGACTTTACTTTTACTTGAATAACCAAGGAATATACCTTCATAAAATTTTGTATCAAACTTACCAAGTGTATCCTTTATATTCAATATGAAGCAATTAGACCCGAAAACTTTAAAGTAATTAATGTTTGGCTTTTTATCATTCCAAATCTCATACGGGATTTTCTCAAGTGTCAATCTAATGGACACTCTATTTAGAATATAACATGCTGTGTTTACTGCTTCAGCCCAGAAGTAAGTAGGTAGATTATGCTCATTTAACATGGTTCGTTCCATCTCTTGAAGAGTGTGTCTTTGCTGCCCAAGAATCATGTCTAGACCCTTACTCCTAGACTCAAATTTCTTTAACATATCATTTAGATACTCACAATGTTTAGTCAGCTTACTGTTTTCTTTCAAGACTCTATCATGTAGTTCTTGATTAGCCTTACTTTTCTTCTCAAGCTCGCTATGTGTACCAAATAGTGCATCAAGCTTTGTTCTAGCATCATCCATGCCAGATGAGCATGAAACTAGCTCATCATTCAACTTATCACATCTAGCTTGATGATCCAATTTTTCAGATTCTAATGTCTGTATTTTCCTTTTAAGTTGAATATTTTATTTTTGCATTTTCTTAAAGCTTCTAAACAGCTCATCATATGCATCTTGTATGTTATCAAATTCACATTCAGAAAGGTCAAAATTTGATACCTCATTCTCGCCTCTTGCCATGAAATATATGTTGGCAGCCTCTTCTTCATCTGAATCACTTTCAGAATCCAGATCGTCCTATGCTGCCATTGCCTTCTTTCCTTTGCTTCTTGAAGCATCATACTTGGGTTTTCTTTGCAAAGGACAGTCGGCTTTGAGATGTCCAGGGCAATTGCACCTGAAGCAAAGAGGTTGTTCCTTCTTTGGCTCTTCGAGTTTGGTCCCCCCTTTGACTCCTTCTTTGGTTTCTCTTCTTCATGAATCTAATGAACTTCCGAGTAACTAAAGCAATGTCTGACTCTCAGAATCACCTTCATATGTATTAAGTGTAAGCCCTTTCTTCTTTTTGGCTTTCTTTTCAAAATTCAAGTCATGCACAATGAGGTTGCCCATAAGTTCATTATAGGTGAGGGTGTTCAGATCTCTAACTTCCTCTATTGCTGTCATTTTAGGCTCCCATTCGGTTGGAAGTGATCTGAGAATCTTAGTCACCTATTCTTTAGTTGTGACCACCTTTCCAAGACAAGCAAGGTTGCTGTACAAGATAGTGAACCTTGTGTCTAGATCTTGAATGGACTCATCAGGTCTCATTTAGAACAACCCGAAGTCTCTCATAAGCCTGTTCATCTTGGATTCTTTCACTTGATTTGTTCCCTCATGATCTACACAAAGAAGGCTCCAAATTTCATGTGTGGTGTTGCAAGAGCGCACTCTCGCAAACTCGGCTTGGCTAATGCCACAAAGGAGAGCGTTCTTAGCTTGTGCATCCAGCCTTGCCTTCTTCATTACTTTCTCATTCCAGAACTGCATATCTTTGGCTGGTCATGTGTATGGATTATTGACAACATGCACATCTCCAAGTCCATTCCCTCAAGGAAAGTCTTCATGCGAAATTTCCAATGGTCGAAGTTCAAACCATTGAAGAATGGAGCACTGTTGATGTTGTTTCCTTCGAGTGCCATGATCTTTTTCTCCTGGAGGTTAATCCAACAACAGAAATCCTTGCTCCGCTACCAATTGTAAGCCCAATATGGCTAAGAGGGGGGTGCATTAGCCCTTTTTTGATTAATCTCTGATTTGGCACAGTTGATGCCAAATCCTACTTATACTCGGATCTATAGATCATGAACACTAACACACACTTAAGAGAGAAGGGTTAGAGAGATTTGCACAGCGATTTAGAGTGTTTCGCCACTAAGGACTACATCCACTACTCAAGGAGTCCACCTTGAGATTTCTAAGCTTCACTATACCGTGGCTTTTACGGGTTCAACCACAACCTTTTACAAGCTTTTTCCTAGGCTAAGCTCAAACCTATCACTCACCACAAACCTCCCCGGCTTGTTGATTCCCACCTTAGCAGAACTAATCCCAAGTCTCCACTAAGATGTGTTTGGTCTCACAACAAGGAATCTTCAATGACGAAGTCAAGAAGATGTACAATTAAGCTCAATACTCTAGCCTTAAAGATAGCACTCAAATTCGGCTCTTTTGGAGAACTTCAAGTATAACTCAGCTAGTATGATGTCAAGATTTTGTAATAGCAGTTCTAGTTTGAGTTCTTCAGTCGTCCTTCAATTTGTAGAGGCTGGGAGAAGTGAGAGCCTCATCATCCAACGGCTAGCTGTCACTTTCTGCTACCTCAGATTTGGCATCGTTGGTACCAAAACGTTCATCGCTTCATTTTCTAGAAAATGGTCTCCACATACTTAGCCGAATCCTAGGTTGGACTGAATCGAAATGATTCGTTCAGAGAGCTTTTTAGTCCTTTAATCAAACACCAAGAAGCGAGATTACAGGTTTTATACACATGAGAGCGCCTCCAACAAGTGACTCCAAAGTTCAAGATAGTCGGCACATTGTTAGAAGACTCCTAGGTTTAATGATCCTAGGTTGGACAAAATCAAATTAGTCCGTTGTGAAACTTGTCTAGAACTTTAATCAAACACTTCAGAATCAAAATGAGCTAGGTCCCAAGTTTATAGAGTATGGGAGCTACTCCAGCAATTGTCACCAAGTTTCAAGATAATCAAGGTCAAGTTGGGTGGTCCATAGTCCATGAAAGCGACATCTAAAGCATGCCTTTCCAACAAGCCTACTCCACTAACTCTCACACCTATCTCTCTAACTTCAATCCCCAAAAATTTGATTTTATTATTTAATTTAGGAGTTTGGGAGGTGGATTAAAATATTCATAACCATCATTTGTCATATCAAAATCAATTAAACTCATGGTTAGGTAATTAAGCTAAAATACTAATTAATAGTAATTGGCTAATTAATTAAGTACTAATTGTACATGCTAATTACCTTAACCCAACACAACATAATAATTAAATAAAACAACACCCAAGTCGGCCCAATTAATAAATTGAACAATACTTTACCGACTTAATAAAATAAAATAAAGCAGATATGTCGACTAGTCCCTGTGTAGCCCATGTCGACTAAGCCTCCCATGTGATTCAAATAGGTTGGCCTCTCCTTAAGCTCCTCTCCAAGCTTATCCTCCATCTCTTCTTGAATTTTTTGTGAGAACGAATCCTTAACATGATTCTGAAAGTGAGCTTGCCATCTCTATTCTTGTCACCATTGCTTCCTCCAATGTCACCTTGGCGTGCATTATTCCTCGAATCACCATTGCTGCCTCCATTGCTCCCACATCGTGCACCATTCTTCCAGCCATCAACCTCGTCTTGTTGAGTTGCATCTTTGTCTCCATCCTTGCCTAGGTGATTTGCATCATGTATTATTTGTTGCATAACCCCCTGTGCTAACGACATTTGAAATTGTATGTATTACTATTGGTAGACCGGTTGGTTCTTGACATGTGGAGCAATACACACCTGTTATGGTGGATATAGTACTATCCACTTTTGAGAAACGATTTTGGGCGCATGATCTAATCTTTGCGCCATTCTATCCGCCTGTTACGATATCGTCCCGATTCTGTGTCCAATATAGACCTTAAACTCATGTTGTGAGCAGTGGGCATTATCAAGGTTTTGAAAGCCAGACCGGATATTGAACCGACGAAGAGGGGTGTTCAAGAAAACAGGGGTCCAAGCGTTTTATTAAAATACACTAATTTTTTTTAAAAAAATTGTAAAAATATATTCATCATGATAATTTTATGATGTTAAATAATTGCAAAACTAACAAATAAATATTTATTTTTTTTTGATAATATATGATGAAATAAATACACTGAAGACCATAAAATCTTAAATTATGTCATTTTTTTAAAAAAAAATTATCTAAAAGTAACATCAATTTCTGATAATTTAGTTTGGTTAGAGGCGTTAAATATCATTAAGATGTCAAAGGCTCAAATCTTACCATTATTAATTTTTAAAATTTTGAATGTAGAAATAGTGGTTCAAAAAAAAAGCGTGAAAGGTCTGACTGATTTTTTTGACGAAACAAAGACACACGCCATTTAACAAAACCATGGTGATTTTGTCAAACGCGGAATGTCATATAACACACACACCCATGCAAGATGCAAGCGATGTGGGACTTTGAAGAGCCACCACAAAGTGAAAGGTCTGACTGATTAGTTAAAAACTAACCGGTTCTTCCATATATGTGCTTCCTTTGATTTTAGAACTTAAAATTTTAAATGTAGAAATAGTGGTTCAACAAAAAAAAAAAGCGTGAAAGGTCTGACCGATTAGTTAAAAACTGACCGGTTCTTCCATATATGTGCTTCTTTTGATTTTAGAACTTTGGCCGCTATTTGCTCCTGTATTATTGGCTAACTCTTTAGTGATAAATCCTTCAAAGGCTTTATTACTAATCAAGGCATCTAGATGTGCCTCATGTTGTGGTACAAGTTGTCTCCATTTGCTTTTCAAGATCAACATCGAGCACCCATTTGGAGATAGTAGTCTGTATTAGAGCCCTGAGTTATGCCCCTGCTAGCAATGGTTGTAATAGGAGAACTCACAGTCATCGACATAGTTAAGGATGCATTAGAGGTACTCGTACCCTATGGTTGCGAGATCTCTAACATGATTTCTTCTGTTGGCCATTGAATTTTGATAGGGCAAAAGGCATGGATTTGTTGATATGGTCGGCGAAGATCTTTAGATCTGTCACGGAAAAGACTCCTCTTTTGAGGAGTAAGAGTCTTGTAATTTTTCCTTTAGATTTCTTGTTATGGAAGCAAGATCCATTGCAGCTCTTCCTTTTCCTGGATTTGCCCACATGTTTTGTGCATACAACAATTTCACATCAGGTTCACCAATTAGTTGTTCGACACTGGAATTTTCACCAACAATCATTCCAGTCGTGCAACCATCCATTGTCAGATCTAGTCACTATGGGGTACACGGATAGTGTTGTGTGCTTCTGAGCCGGACTTTGATGGGAACCGATATAGGGTAGGAACCTAGTATTAGTCTGTGTCCTTTGTTGTTTGGACGATTCTTCAGGGTATACTCGTAGATTTAGTCAAGGGACTAGATTTGGCTTATAACTAAGGAGTTACAAGTGTGTTTAGAGTATAACTACAGTTTAAAGAGTATAACTACGGATTATAGAAAATTTTTGTATTTGTACTTGGGCTCGATTTTGTTTTTGGTACTTGTACTGAAATTTTATGATTTTTGGTACGTGTACTTCGTCGTTTTCATTAATTTTGGTACTTCCGATGACCGGGAGGCCGCCGAAGACACGTGTCAATTTTATGTGAGGCCACATCATCAGGTGGTCCACTCCAGCCGAGTTCCCCCAATTTCGACCCGAAACCACAAAAAACCTACCCGACCCGGGTTCAACCAAACCAAATTTCCTAATTTTATTTTTAAAAAGTGAGAATAATTCTTAAAAGGAATTATAAAAAGTTTACAAATAAATAATTAGTCTCACATATGAATAAAAAGTGAGACTAAAATATATGAATTATAATTTTTAAAAAATAAAATTTTATTTTAATAAAGATTTTATTTTTAAAAGCAAACTTATAAAATTTATACTTATTTATAATTTTTTTATATTATAATTCTTAGATTTTAATTTCACTCATTTCTTATAAGTGAGATTAATTATTTATTTTTAATTATTTATATAATTGCTTTTAATATTTATTCTCACTTTTTAAAAATAAAATTAGGATAATTGGTATGGTTAAACCCAGGTCAGGTCGGTTTTTTGGTGGTTTTGGGTCAAAATTGGGGGAACTCGGCTGGAGTGGACCACCAGATGACGTGGCCTCTCATAAAATTGACACGTGTCTCCGACAAACCCCCGGTCACCAGAGGTATCAAAATTAATGAAAAAGATGAAGTACAGACACAAAAAATCATGAAATTCCAGTACAAATACCAAAAACAAAATCGAGGCCAAATACAGGTACCAAAATATGATTAGGAGTGTATCTTTTAAAAGTGATGATTTTGTGTAAAAGAATTATCTGATGATTTGATAAAAAACAAAACCGAGATGTAAATATATATAATAGGAATCTTGCTAAAACAGTATAATAGATCAGGTTTCTCTAGGATAATTATGTTTGTCATAATGGCCAATCAAATTACACCTACAACCCTCCACATAGCAATAAAGGAGACCCCAAACGTCCACATGGCAATAAAGCAACACTCTAAAAAATCTTATGTGTCAAAACCTGATGAGGAATACAGCTTAAAATATATATAATAGATAATAAATATAAACAGAATAGGATGTGGACAGTTTCAATAATCGTTTATATCTTTTTTTCTAAGAATCATAATAGTTTAGCAACATTATTTGTAGTGCAGGGCAACTTTTTGGATGAGTTCTTAAAGATCAATTATTGATTCAATCCTAGTGGTGCGATTGAGGGTGATTTAGAGTTGAAGTTGGAGATTATTTATGTAATTAAATTAATTTGGAATAACGTCAAAATCAATTTAAATTTGTTGGGATCAGTTAAAATTAATGTTTATTTTACTACTAAAATGATATTTTAAATAATAAAATAAACAAGAAAATGTCCTTAATAAGAAAATATAATTTATTTTTATTGTTAAATTGTCGTTGAGGAATACTCAGTGCCAATTGTGAGTTGTGACGAACTTTTGATCAATTATAAATAATCTTTAAATTTGGACTTCGCTAACCAAATTTTTATAATTCGTGTACATGTACAGTTGACTTATTTTCAAAATGGAGACCAAAATAGATATTGGATTATTACTGTTACAATTGCTTATTGGGAAACATAGTTTTCTTAAAGTAATAAGACATTCTTAGAAGTCTAAAATTGTTAGCTGATAGCTCATCATATAAGTTTTGTCAAGTCAAATATACATAAACTATTTTTGTTTTTGCACATTACAGTTCTTTGTTTGTTCAGAATGATAATTACAGTTTTCACGTGGCTGCCAAAGAGCAAATAAATTGTTCTTTTTTTTTCTACTTCAAAATAAGTGCTCGATCTTAGTAGCACAGAAGATGTGATATAGGAAAGGAGTACCTTTTTTTCTGACAATTGCACATATATGAACGAGCCTCACAAACTAAATGATATCAACCATACTGTAATAATGCAAATGGCATCTTTAACTTTAAGAATCCATGGATCAGGTTTTCTCCTTTTTTTTTTTTTTTGGGTAGGGTTCTCCTTTCTTTTTGCCATAGATGATGTCCAGTCCATCGCATCCGGGGCACGTGTACATTTAGTCCGGATCCAATTTGATTTTATATGGATATTTTATTTCATCCAATTTGATCCCCACCCTAAATAAAAGTCCCCAAAGTAGTACTTAAACATCTATTATTTCTTTGATGCGCGCTGGTTAAACGATTTATTCTGACATGATGTCATTGCCACCTGATCAATTTTTTTGAAATTGAACCCTAAAGACTGGCCTTCTTATTAAATCAAGATATTTTGAAAAAAATATTGGAGACATGACATTATAGAAGCGACGAGTGATTTATATCATCTGTTTCCATCCCAGTTATTCTAATTTATTCAAATTCATTGAAGTTGAGGTTGAAGTTGAAATCTTAAGTGTTAGATTAGTTTAATTGCCTGGGATTGTTTCAGTTTAACTAAAATATCTTGTCGTAGGGATTAAAAATGTTAACTTTATAGAGATTTCTGACTTGTTGAAGTTCACAGAAAAGATGGAAGCACAGTCACAAGATGTAATGCTATTGTTCAGTTCATCTTTGGTGAATCAAAATCAACAATACGCATCGTTGAGAATTTCGGATCCAAACCAGGTGCAGTGGTTTTGCAGATAAGATATATGGATATAGCTTTTCAATTTCAAACATCATTAGCGTTTCATCACGATGGTCTGCTGACATGATCGTGGCTGTTGGAACCAAAAGAGATTCCTCACTTATAGTAACTGGATTCTCTCATCACAAGTAATTGTATTTCTATTTGGCACATTACAAGAGCAAGGGCCAAGGGAATATGATAATTGTCTGGGACTGGAGGGGAAAGAATCACCAATATATATCGTTTCCAAGATTTTTGATGCCCGAAAAGGTAAACAATATCACTTTTCTGGCCACCCGAATGTCTAATTGTTTCAAAGGTAAATTGAAGGTCTCACTATTAACATCTGCATGACTCATGGCGCATTAGTGAATTGGTAGGGTATACTTGATGGATATGTGAAGAGACCACGAGGTTCACGGGGCACGGCCAAGCATGATCGGTGCACGTGGATGACTCCACGCTACTGGGCTTTCTGAAACCTGGCCCATAAATTTCTATTGCAAGGTCTAGCAAGACTTTTTCCAGGATTGCCGGAGGAAGTTATATGAGGAAGAACACGAACTACAAGAAAACACCCCTTTAAACTTCTTCCCTGGAACAAAAAGGAACGCAGAAGTGTTTTGTCTTTCTAGAATTCGATAAGGTCCTTGTTTACATTCCGTAAGAATTACTATATTTACCTAATTTGACAATTGAAATAGTCTCTCCTGATTCAGAATGTTGCTAGGAGGCAAGGCTCTTAAAATCGACTTTTTACCTTGATTCGGAAAGATCATGTAAAAGAACGTAACATAGAAACGTATTGTAAAATCGTAAGAGTCTACAAAATTTAATTATTTCTGTTAATTTTAGATATAAATCATTCAAATTCAACCTAAACTCCCAAATAACATTATTTAAACTAATTTAAATTACGTATTTTAATTAAAAATTAACTACAAACCACATAATTAAAATATATTGATAAATTGAAAGTTAAAAAAGTACACGGTCGAAATCAAGATTATGAAAATCTCACCTTGACACGGAATGTTGTTATCAATATCTATTCTAAACCAAATAGAATGCTACTTCTCTTTTATCTGCCCACGAAAAGAAAAACGAATTCATGTTTCTTAAAAAAAGAAAAAGAAGAAAAAGAAACGCTCATCTTCTATCAAAAGAAAAAGAAGAAAACAAATAGAGAAACGGTGGTACCTACTGCAAGTTTTCAATGACGCTCTCCAGAAAAAAAAAAATCGAGAACCATCAGTGTCAATTTAAACAACATTTCTATCCCTTTGTATAAAACCTCAATCGAAAATAAAGGGAGAAAATCAAAGATAGTGAGAACAAAGTGAAGATCTAGTATGAAGTATGTGACAATACAGTGCCTCCCTATTTTGTTCTAAAGATGAATCAAAACATTCAAATCAAAACATTCAAACAAGTTGGCCACCAAGCCCAACTGTGATCTCTTTATTTCGTAGCTCATTCAAGCTTAATTATCTATATTCTAAACTCGGTTGAACTTGCACAGAATCGGCGATTTCAACGAGTTTACCGTGTTAAATCGCGATGTCGAACGATTTTAGCCCAAAAACAATTTTGCTTCCGTTTTGACACTTTTCTCCATACGATATCGTAAACTCGTAATAAAGTACGAGCCGACTCGCGTTTTTAACAACCTTGCTAGGAGGTACTTTGTTGAGTTTTTCAGACCTGTACAGAGTACTTGGCCTAAGCTTGGGAGTTTACCATGTAAGAAAATATTATCTACTCAGGCGATCTTTCTAGAAAACCAGTTCTCTGTGGAGGAGATAAAAAGTGCAGTGTGGGACTATGATGGAGATAAGGCCCTGGGTCCTGATGGTTTCAACTTCTCCTTCTATAGGAAGGATTGGGTGCTATTTGGTAATGACTTGGTGGATTTGATTAATGAATTTTATCTATCAGCAGTATGCCTAGGGGTATAAATCGAGCTTTTTCTTACTCTAATACCGAAGAAGACTGATGCATCGGGTTTTGAAGATTATCGCCCCATTAGCCTTGTTCATAGCATTTATAAAATAATTACGAAGATGCTTGCTTAAAGATTAAAATCTGTGATGAATGAGGTAATCAGCTATCCGCATTTATAGAGGGAAGGTTTATTCTGGATTATGTGTTCACAATAGCAAAAATCATTCACCAAACGAAGATATCAGGTGCTAAAGCAATCATGTGGAAGATCGATTTTCGAAAGGCTTACGATTCAGTGTCTTGGGGGTTTCTAATGGAAATTATGGAAGCTATAGGTTTCAGGGTGAGGTGGAGGAGGTGGATTTGGATATGTATGGCGAATACTAAATTGGTTGTGCTAATAAACGGCTCTCCCATTGATGATTTTAGTATCCACTGTGGACTGAAGCAAGGTGACCCCTTATCTCTCTATTTGTTTAATCTTGTGGCTGAGGTTCTTGCTGCCATTATTTCTCAGGCAGTCACTAAAGGTTTGGTAAGGGAGTTGTGTGTTGGACAATCTCCAGTTTCAGTTTTACAATTCGCAGATGACTGTTTTTTTTTTACTCTAGATGATAAGGAATCACTCTTAAACCTGAAACGATGCTTTAGGTATTTTGAAGCTCCCTCAGGTTTGTAGATCAAATTTCATAAGAATAGTGTAAGCGACATAAATTTATCGGAGAGGAGAACTAATGAAGCAGCAGGAATGCTTTTGAGTAAAACGAAGAGCTTGCCGATCACCTACTTAAGTTTACCTCTGGCATAAATATGAGGAATACCAAGTCTTAGGAGCCTATTCTGGATAGAATTAGGTATATACTTGCTTCGTAGAAAGGTAGATTCCTATCCTTGGGTGAACGTGCGATATTGATTAAGGTTGTTCTTAGTAATTTGCTAATTTAATATCTATCACTGTTCTCAATACATGTTGGTGTAGCCAAAAAAATTGTTAGCTTACAAAGGAACTTTTTATAGAGTGGGAATGGTGATAGAAAGAATTGTGTATAGTTGCTTAGGAGAGGATTGCTCTTTCGAAGGCCTGTGGTGGAATGGGAATTGAGTCTATCTCAGCAAAGAATTGCTGTTTGTTGGTTAATTGGATGTGGAAGTATTGTAATATAGACTCAGATTGTACGTGTAATACGAAGTGGACTCGGGTTGTGAAAAACTATTATGCCCAGCCGAGTGAGACTTCTTGGCCTAGTTTTGATTTGTGTATCTATGATGGCTTATCTTTGTCCATCTTGGCTAGTATAGTGCTTGGGGATGGTAGAAAGTATAAATTTTGGCAGGATAATTGGCTGGAGTGTGGAGCCTTGAATCTGGCTTTTCCACGCCTATTCTCTATCTCTCTAGATCAAGGTATTGATGTGCGGGATGTCTTCTAATTTAGTAACAACGAATGGGTCTGAGTTCCTTGTTGGAGGAGGCAGGTAGTTGTATGAAAGAGTTTGAGGTTATTAGGCTAATAGAATTGCTGGAGAAGGTCAATTTTGCTGAAGATAAAGAAGTTAGGTGGGTATGGAAAGGCAGTAAGGATGGTATTTTCACTATGCAATCAGGGTATGTTTCCCTTTTTCCCATTTCCCTAATGATGCTATAAATGTATGTGGTTAAGTCTTGCTCTACTGAAAGTGGAATGCTGGATGGCTTTTCGAAACAACCTTGTTACTAAATTTGCGTGCTTTTTGTAATTTGGAGGTTGAGAGTAGAGATCACCTATTTCTACATTTTCGTGTATCTTGGAGTATGTGGATTGAAGTGTGTAAATGGTGGGGTATTTTTTGGTGTATACCACCTACTTTGGAGGATTTGTTCCTGCAATGGAATGGCTTATATGGATCTTTCAGGGTAAGATCCTCCTGGAAGACTATCTTATATTCTACTGCGTGGAGTTTTTGGTTGGGAAGGAATAAGCATGTGGATAGAGGCAGGTTATTTAAAATCATATTGTTTAGATCAATTTCTTAGATTAAGTGTTGATGCTGAAATCTTCTTTCTGCACTGGTACACTGCTTCTTGCACTGTGTGGTGATGTGGAGTAGACAAGGCTGTGAATATAATAACTGCAGATGCTTCAAGGCGTGCTGCTAATGCCACTTTCCTTAAGACAATATTTGCCACCACCACTTTATCCAAAGTCGGTATGCAACGGTGTCTTGCAAATTCGCCTCAGAGATACAATGAAGCCCCTGGTTGGAGATGT